>VMDO01010606.1:0-70870 GCA_007922755.1 Pedetes capensis | reverse complement strand
GCAGACTGCCTCTGATCTCGAACTTGGGATCCTCCTGCCTCTGCCTTCCCAGCCACTGGGATTACAGGCATGCACCACCGTGCCTGGCTCCCTTCCCTTTTTTTGAGACAAGGTCTCACTGTGTAGCCCAGGCTGACCTGGAACTCAATATGTAGATCAAGCTGGCCTCAAACTCACATCAGTTCTCTTGCGTTAGCCTCCCAAGTGCTGGGATTACAGACTTGTACCACCATTCCTAACTCTAACGCCATTCTCTGATACCCATCTGGTTAATTTTCAAAGTCTAGCTGAAGTCTTGTGGATGGATTAAATATTGTCTAGCTAGCATGCCTTCTTGCACATTGTGGGCATCGAATGTGGACTTTTATACAATCGGCTTCCTCCTTGAAACTCCCTTTAAACCCATAGGCTGTGTCTCCCATTTAGCAGCTTGTTTTTAATTTTCCTGTGCGTTTTATTGATATCCTCTTAACAAGAAGTTCTTATAGATAGGAACTGGCTTGCCTGAGAACGATTCAGTTTAATGGCAAACATTCTGGTGTGACCATGGCCCAGTCATCCCTTCTCACTGGTCTTCAGGCTTCTCAACTGAAAAACAAGGAGCTTTGCCCTCATTTCTTGTAAGGGACACTTCAGTCTGAAAATGCAGTGGCCTTTGGCCGGTGTTTATAGGCCTGGGTGCTAAGAATACTTTTTATATTTTTAAAGGATTGTTAAAGGGGTAGAAAAGAACATGTGACAGACTTCATGTGCTTAGATCATAGAGCATCCTGAAAGGGATGGAGGAGGGTTTCTAAGCTGGTGTATCTAAGTTGTCAAGTCTTCTTTCTGGGAGGGTAAAAAGAAGGGAATTTAAAGGAAAATATTTGAGTTGATCAGTTTAGTATTATACTTTGGTGTTTATTAAATGAGAACAGCTGGTGTGGGTGTGTATTTTACTGTCATGTTAACTATATGTGACAGTGCATATTTTAGCTCTTTGTTTATTTTCTCTAAAATAATGTATTTGAAACCATGTTGCTCTTTCTCTCTTGCCTAACTTAAAAGAAAGAGAGAAAAAAAATCATGGCTGAGACCTTACATGTTTCCTTAGCAGTATCTTAGCAAGACAGAAAGTGCCTGTGGTGCCCAGATGCCAGATTTCTTTCTAGATAATTGCTTTGTGCTTATATGAAGAATTTTGAAAATAAACCTCAAAGTCACATATCAAGGAGAAAATGCAAGTACTAACCACAGTTTATTCATTGAAAGTAAGCATTTTTGTAATGTTATTTTCTTGGAAGCCTTTTCCATTTTGATGGCTTTATCTGTCATTGGAAGTGTATGAAGTCATCATATAGTAAATGGTTATGAAGCACTGGAAAAGTGAATTACAATGGAAATGTTCAGTAACATTTGAAGGGCTGTCTTTATCCCTTTAAATATGATCCTGTTGTTCTCCTTTTTTTCTGACTTGTCTAAAACCTTGGGAAAAAAGAGTAGGAAAGTGGAAGTTAATAGACATGACAGAGGGTATAGAATAAAATGAGGATTGTTGCTCAACAGATGGAAGGTATGCTATACCCACTTGTGTGTTTGAATGTCCCTGTTTCCCTGTATAAAGAAGAGAAATTTCCCCAGGAGTAAATGACCTCTCAGTCATGCTGAGTAAATGACATGTGACGTAATGTAGTGGCATTTAATGTTGAAGTATGCTATAATTTCTATATTAACAGTTATCTTTATGAGTACAGTAGTTTTTCTTACTTGATATTCCATTTTATTTCATGGTCACTCAGAGTTCAACCTGCATAGGTTTTCTCCTGGCTACCAGATGGCCAACCTTTTGCTTTTTTTTTCCCCTGGTACTTGGAGGTTGAACCCAGTGTTGTGCCCATACTTTGCAAGTGCTCCACCACTGGGCTGCACCCTCTACCCATTTTTCTATTTTTATCTTGAGTCAGGGTCTCATTAAATTACACAAGCCACCCCCAGCCTTAAACTTGTGGTCTTTCTGCTTCCACCTCCTGAGCCGCTGGCATTATAGGTGTGCACCACCGTACCCAGTCATGATGGCCAGCCTTGGTCTAAGGCCTCCCTGTTGTTTGGCTCCGGCCTGTGTTTGTTGTTTCGAGGATCCATGGGTACCTTATTTTAGTAGACCAGGTGCTGTAGGCCTCTAAGAGAGAATTGATTTCTCTAAGCTTCCTTTGCAGAGTCTAGAACCTTTCCAAAGGAGGAGGAGGAGACAACATATCCTTTAGAGTAGCCATTTTCCTCTGTTGGGGGCATTTTCATGAGAAAATGAAGGAAACATTGTCCTATGTATCCTTCCCAGATAGTCACTCATTATTAAGTTTTAAGTGGCCTAGCCAGGTGTGGTGGCGCAAGCCTGTACCCCAGCAGCCCTGGAGGTGGAGGCAGGAGGATCACAAGTTCGAGACCAGAGGCAGTCTGTGTAATTTAGTGAGACCCTGTCTCAAAAAATAAAAAAAAAATGGGCTGAGGGTACAGCTCAGTGGTCCAGCACTTGCAAAGCATGCAAGTGTGAGGCCTTGGGTTCAATCCCCAGTAACACACACACACACACACACAAAAAAAAAAAAAAAAAAGAAGAAGATTTAAGTTACCGCTGGATATGTCATTTTGGCCTAATTTTCTTCCTAAGGTAAATGGATTTTGCTTTTTCATCCTTATTATCCTGACAGTCCAATGACAATGTAATATGAACCACATAGTGAATTTAAAAATTCCTAGTGGCTGCCTTAAAAAAACTTAGAAGGGCCGGGTGCAGTGATGCATGCCTGTAATCCTAGCAGCTCAGGAGGTGGAGGCAGGAGGATTGCAAGTTTGAGACCAGAAGCAGTCTGTGTAACTTAGCAAGACCCTGTCTCAAAAAGTAAAACAATGGGTTAGGGGTGCAGCTCAGTGGTCCAGCACTTGCAAAGCATGCAAGCATGAGGCCCTGGCTTCAACCCCAAGTACCACAACAAACAAACAAACAAAAACAACAACAAAACTTAAGCAGGAGAAATTATTAATAGTTAACCCAGTGCATCTAGATTATTATTATTTCAACATTTAACGAGTATGAAAATATGAAAAATTGTTGATGTTTTACGTTCTTTTATAAACTAAGGTATTTTATACTTCTACACTTTACACTATGGGAGAAGGATGTGGCCTCCTGAGGCGATCCTGAAACAATCAGCCATTGGAAATCGTATGAGGGTCGCTGTGAGTTGGACAGAACTTGACGGCATCTAACAACAACAACAACACTTTACACTTACCAGCACACCTCAGTTTAGACACTTAAGTTTTAGTTGGTGTAAGAAATATCAGTTAACAGTTTTTCTTTGAAGGAGGAGGGAAAAAAAGAAGATTTTTCCCATCAAGTCATTTGTAAAATCAACTTTGTGCTGGTGAGAGCCAATGAAGGCTCGCAGAGTGTGGCTGAAAGAAAGTTTTCAGTGGTATGGAAAACAAACAAACAAATTTTAGTTTAGATTGTGTAAAACCTAAAATTGGAAAGTTTTAGTTTAATTTTTTTTTTGCTGTACTTGGAGTTTGAATCCAGGGCCTTGAACATACTTGGCAAGTGCTCTACCACTGGGCTGCACCCCCAGCCCATTTAAAAATTTTTTTTATTATGAGACAAGGTCTTGCCAAGTTACGCAGGTTGCCTCTGACCTTAAATTTGTGATCCTCACACCTCTACCTCGAGAGTCACTGGGATTACAGGTATGTATGACCATGCCTGGCCCCAAGTTGTTTTAAATAAGCTTAAAAGTTTTCCAATAATTGCACTATCACTTTAAAGTTTAAATGAAGATTAAGTAGGTTTAGTTTCTCAGTGCTCATATTTCAAGTGCTCAGTAGCCACTTGTGGTTCGTGGCTACCCCAGGACAGTAGAGCTCTGGGCCGGCCTCTGTGCAGGGCATATGTAGGTGGAAGCCTGCTGAGTACAAAGCAGGCCATCCTAGAGGCCGCAGTCAGTGTGATCCTGCCAGTCTGCCAGTGCTAAGTGAGAGCTGTGATCTCATGCTTCCACCAAGACCCTTCGTTACTCATTTTTAAAACACAAATTAAAAATCTATTCCATTTCCTAACAAAAGATAAACTATTCTTATTTCTGCAGTGTTTGAAATATTAACATCTTGCCTCACTGATGTGGTTTGTGACTCAGATATGCATGTGCTTCACCCTTATACCAAACTGAAGTGGTACCAAGTGAAGCACGTTGATATTAACATATTATGCAAAAAGCTCCAAACAAAAAAGTCGATATAAATACAGGTGGAGGCTGGGTATGGTGGCTCAGCAGACTCCTGTAGTCCCAGCTACTCCGGAGGGGAGGAAGGAGCACTGCAGGTTTGAGGTGAGAAGCAGCCTGTATAATGTAGTGAGACCCTGACTCGATAAAAGTAAAAAATGGGCCACGGGTACAGCTCAGTGGTAGAGTGCTTGCAAAGCACTCATGAGGCTCTTGGTTCAACCCCTAGTATTGAAAAAATAATAGAAGTGGAAAGCACGCAGAGTGGAAGCTCCTTCCATTCTCCCTACACCGTTGTGCTGTGCCATGTGGCAAGTGGTGACGGTGTGTGGAAGGCGCAGGAAGGGCAGTGAAAGCTGTACCTAGGGAGTATGGGAAGCAGGGTAGGTCATTCTGTTAGTGGCAAAGAGTGCCAGCCTCATAACAGATGGCCAGGAGTAAACCTGCCCAGTGTGTTGAAAGTGGATGAGACTGAGGAGGTCACACGGTAATTTTCCTCTACTGATTCAAGTGTTGTTCGTTCACATGAGATTGCAAATTTAAGCTGCTTCTAGCAAGATTGCCACCATACACAGGAACTTCAAGAGAAGTGTGATTTCTTATTTCTTTGTATTTCTTTATGTATGAAAAATAAAGTTTTGAGGCCGGGCACAGTGGCTTGTGCCGGTAATCCCAGCAACCTGGGAAGCAGAGGTAGGAGGACTGCAGGTTCAAGGCCAAAAGCAACCTGCATAATTTAGTGAGACCCTGTAAAAAGGGGGCTGGGTGCAGCTCAGTGGTAGGGCATTTGCAAAGTGGGTGTGGGACCCTAGATTCAATCCCCAGGTGTCACACAATAAATAAAGTGTTGAAATTACAATATGTTTGAGTGTGTTGGAATCATTTTGTGTGCAGGCTGTCCATTCTTATTAATGCAGTTCAGCTGGTTTTTGAATGGCCCCTTTCAGCTTTTGGATCAGGCTGTCACTTCTTATTCCTTTGCTCCAGTAAATCGTGTTGGGGACCTTGGCAGATTATCAAATGAATGTTCTTATTGGCTGCTTTTCCTTCTTTTCTCTTTTTTTAACCATGGCTGTCCACCAGGATTTAGCCTTTTCTACTGAATAGTGTTGTTTTGGTTCTACTAGTTCATAACTTCTCTGAGTTCCTGCTTTTTCTTCTGATAGCTTTGGGATCTGAATTTATATGTGGTGCCATTTAAAAATGTTTTTTTAGCAGGATGCTGTGGCACATACCTGTAGTCCCAGTTACTTGGGAGGCTGAGGCAGGAGGATTATAAATTGGAGGCCAGAGGCAGCCTGTGCAACTTAGTGAGACTCTGTCTCATAATAAAAAATACTAAAAACAGGGCTGGAGGCATAATTCAGTGGTAGAGCACTTGCCTAGCACTCATGAGGCCCTGGGTTCAAGCCACCAGTATTACAAAACAAAACAAAACAAAACAGCAACAAAAAACCCACGTTTTTTAAGGCAGCTTGGAGTGTAGCTTAATTGTAGAGCCCTTGTTTAGAATGTGAGAGGCCTGAGTTCAAGCCCAGGACCATGTGTGTGCATGCGCACATGCATACCTACACACACGCACACACACACACACACGCACACACACACACGCACACACACACAGAGTGAATTAATTTTGTACTTACAGAAAAAGATACAACATAGAAGTTCCCTGACTACCCGCCTTACCAAGCTTTCCCCATTGTTAGCATCTTGTAAAGCTATTTGTTATGGTGGTTTTGTCAAAACTAAGAAATTGACATTGGTACAGTACTATTGAGTAAATTGCTGTCCTGACTTGAGTTGTCCTAGTGTTTGCACTAGTATCAAAACAAATTGGATCCAAGGCTGGGCATGGTGGCTCATGCCTGTCATGCCAGCAGCTTGGGAGGTGGAGGCAGGAAGACCTCAAGTTTGAGGCCAGAGGCAACCTGCATAACTTAGTGAGACCCTGTCCCAAAATACAAAGTAAAAAAATGAGCTGGGGTGTGTCCCAGTAGTAGAGCACTTACAAAACATGCATGAAGGCCTGGGTTCAACCCTCAAGCACCCCAAATGAAACAACAACAACAAAAAACCAAATAGGATCCGATTTGGGATTCTACATCACATTTAGTTTCTTTCTCTTTAGTCTCATCTATCCTAATGACAATTCCTCTGTCTTGCCTAATCTTTCATGATCTTGACACTTTGAAGAGCATTGCTTAGGTATTTTGTAGTAAATCCATCAATTTTGGCTGATCTAATTTTTTTTCCTTACTTGGGTTTTGAACCCAGGGCCTCCCACACACTTTGCAAGTGCTCTACTACTGGCCTGCACCCCCAGCCCATTATTGATTGATTGACTGATTGTAGTACTGGGGGATTGAATTTATGGCCCCAGTGCTTGCTTTCCAAGCATTGTACCACTAAGCTACACCCCTAGCCCATTTTTAAATCTTTTACCTTAAGAGAGTGTCTTGCTAGGTTACACGGGCTGCCTCTGGCCTCAAAATTGTGATCCTCCTGCCTCAGCCTCCAGAGTCGCTGGAATTAAAGGCATGCACCACTGTGCCTGTTTAATGTTTTCTTGGGATGAGGTTGTGCATTTTTGGCGAGAATACCACAGAAATATGCCTTTCTCAGTACTGCTTTTCAAGGAGTCCCTGACATCACTGTGTCATATACTAGGGGTGTTAAACTTGATCACTTGGCTAAAGCTGTGTCTGCTGCATTGGTTGACTGAAAAGTTAATATCTTTTCCTTCGTAATTAATAAATACCTTGGGGGGGGGGCGGCTGAGGGCATAGCTTAGTGATAGAGCGCTTGCCCAGCATGCATGAGGCCCTGGGTTCCAGCACCACAAAAAAAATTAAATAAATAAATAGATAGGGGGAGGATAGTTTGAGACTATGCAAGTATCTCCTCACTGTTGCCTGCTAATTTTAGCATTCAGCAGTGGGCTTTTTATTTAGAAGTAATTTAATTAAAATAAGGGTTTTTTTGTTTTCCTTTTTTTGTTTGTGGTGGTTTATTATTGCTTTTAGGTTTTTTTGAGACAGGGTCTTGCCATGTTGCCTAGGCTGGCCTTGAACTCCTAAGCTGCAGCAGTCCTCCTCCCTTAGCCTCCTTAGAGCTGGGACTACAGGTGCATGCCACCACACCCAGCACACTGGCAGATCCTGCCTGCAGTAATTACTGTGTTGGTCACATGGTGCTTTTGTGTTTCCTTTGTTCTGTCCTTGTTAATTAGGGAATTTTCCTAAAGAAGAGCTGACTCTTCGCACATACTAGTATCATTATGGAATCGTGCATGATCTATGCCGTTACTATCACTTTATTTTTGTTTTGCTTAAACTGTCCTAGCTTTCGCCATTTGGAGCACCTAGGGTGGCTCCTGTGTCCTTTGGACAACCTCTCATGTAATTTTATTTATTTATTTTTTCATATTGTGGGACTGAACCCAGGGCCTTGCCCATACTTTGCAGGTGCTCTACCACTGAACTGTCTCCCCAGCCCTTTTAAATTTATTTTTTAAGAATTGAGAAGGGTCTTGGTCGAGGCCTCTGGCCTCGAACTTGTGATCCTCCTGCCTTTGCCTTCTGAGTTGCTTGGATTGCAGACATGTGCCACCATGCCCAGCTAAACCCTCATCTTTTATGTGCTGTTTTTGTTTTTTAATTGATGCTGGGGGTGAAATTTAGGGCCTTGAACATGCTGGGTAAGCACTCTACCACTGTGGTGTTACGCCCTTGGATCCTTATGAGCACTCCTTTAGTTTATTGGGTTTTTTTGTGGGGAACGGCTATTGGGGTGTTGAACCCAGGGTCTCACACGTTTTGTAAGTGCTTTACCACTGAGCTGCACCGTCAGCCCATTTTTTTCTTCTTTTATCTTGAGACAGGGTGGTAAGTTATGCAGGCTGCTTCTAGCCTCAAACTTTGATCCCCCTGCCCCTGCCTCCCAAGTTGCTGGTTTTACAGGCATGCCTGGCCTCACTCCTTTAGTTTTGACATGACAAAATATTTAGGGTTTGCCAGTGTGGTGGCCCATGCCTGTAATCCCAGCAGCTTGGGAGGTGGAGGCAGGAGGATCGTAAGTTCGAGACCAGAGGCAGTCTGTGTAACTTAGTGAGACCTTGTCTCAAAAAAGTAAAAAAAATGGGCTGGGGGCACAGCTCAGTGGTCCAGCACTTGCAGAGCATGCAAGCATGAGGCCCTGGGTCCAACACCCAGTACCGGGAAAAAAAAAAAAATCTTGGGTTTCTCTTGTACTTTTCTTATCCCAGCTTTGGAATCAACCTCTTCTCTGAGATCCGGATTGTTTTCTTGGAGGATGGGGATGGAGCCCAAGCTCTGGGTGCTGGATGTGCTCTCTGGCATCCAAGTGTCATCACTTCAAGGTTTTCTCCACAGCTAGACATAGGAAGTAACCTGTTTATACCCACACAAATGCACATGTCTGTGTTTCTGCATCCTGTGCACATGGGTATATTAAAAGCCCTGAGGTTTTACAGTTCTCTTTCCAGTCTGCCACCAATAGGATTGTTCTAGCCTTGCCCTCTTACTGTGTGACCTCTTACTCCATCAGCAAGAACCCTGGCTCTTATTGTCCACAATAAACTCACCAAGAAGTAAGTAAGTTCGTAATGTTAGAATTGGTAACGTACATGCCGTAAGCAGCAGGTTCACTGATGAGCTTTGTGGCGTTTGTGTGCAGAGCTCTCTGCAGTCAGAGTTACAGCATCTGGTTTCTGCCGTCAGTTCCTTCTCCCACCGCCCTTCACTTGGGCCGTATTCATTTGCAGTACAGTTGGGTTTACTTGTTAGTGAGCATATTCTGCATTGGGTTCCCCATATCTCCACTCATGTTAATGTTCAGTTTTAGAGTACGTGAAGGGTGTGTGAAACGTGATTTCTGTGGCTCTACCAGGCAAATGCAGAAAGCCATCTTCAAGGATGGCCAGGCCACCTCAGCCTCATTCCTTGTTTCCCACAGCCTTTCTGTGTTTATTTTGTTCTGTGCCATTTTAAATTCATTAGCTTTGTATTAAAGCTTATTTGGTGCGGTAGAAGGGGCACGTTCACTCCTACCTTGCCCTCGTCACCTGCTCTTTACCTGGTAAAGGATGATGTCACTGCTGGAAGATGGTAGAAACATCATGTGTTTAGCACCTTCATATTTTTTTACTTTAGTTACTTGGATACAGCTTTGATAACATTTAAAGTTTAACTCATTTTATTTAATATTTGCTAATTATTAAGCAGAAAGTGGGGAGGAAAGAATATACTTTTTCCAGCACTTATTCATCCTCCTTTAACACAAAGTACTTTATTTTTAAAAATCACACAAAAATTATAGAGTTACATACTCTGTGGGAAAAAGGAAAGCTTCACAGTAAGGATAAAGTCTTCTTGTCTCTCTGTGCCCCAGCACCAAGTCAGTTTTACCATCCTTTGAGGCTTTGCTTTGCTTAGAGATAAGTCTTGCTACATTGCCTGCTCTTGTTTCCAGCTATGGGGCTCCAGCCATCCTCCTGCCTCCACCTCCCCAGTAGCTAAACAACAGGGATGTGCCACCAGGCTCTCTCATTTTTCAGCAAATGTGCCAGAAGGGGGAAAATTCTTTTTACAAGTGTGAGTTCTTTTTTTTTAAACGTATAAGATGATAAGCTTCATCTTCTTCCTTTGCTTTGTCTCACGTCATCTTGGAGGTCTGGCCATGCGGTTCACATAGCGCTGCCTACTCGCTGCCAACGTCTGCAGGGTGCCTCACGGCCCATGTCCTCGCGTGTGACTCCTAGCACAGATGTGGGGGTGCTGCCAGTGCCCTTCTTCCTTGCAAGCAGTCTACAAACTGCCCTGGCAGGTGGCTGTGCCTTTTCCCTTTTCTTCCAGTGTTGCGATAGTGCGTACCTCCCTGTGTCGGTCAGCAATACTTGATATTCCCTGTTGTAAATTTGGGGCCGTTTGAAGCTCAAAAGTGGGATGTTAATTTGCTTCTGTCAGAGCATTAGGTTGAAGGTCTTTCCATGCACATTTCCTTCTTTGTGGTTTGCCCATTTTAGCCATTTTCCTCTTACAGTTTGTATGAGTTCCTCATATATGCTAGATCTATTCATTTAACAAATATTTGTTGGTCTCTTACTATACACCCCAGGCTGTGTGGCGCTGGAGTACCAGCAATAAACAAACTAATGGATTTTACATTTTGAAGAGGAAATTAGACCAAGGGAAATCTAAATAAAGGAATGGAATCATGTAGCTCTTAATAAGTGCTATAAAAATAGGACAGTGGGAAGGAGGTACCTGAGTGCAGAGGGAGCCCCAGTTGCCCCTAGGATACCTCCCCTGGGGCTTTGCTGTTAGGCAGGAGGTGGGGAGGGTGGGGTTAGGGATGATGTCAGACAAGGTGGGAATTGAGATTTGCAACAGGGAGTCATCCATGTTCAGACAGAGAGCCAGAGAGCAGCATGTGCCTTGGCCTTGGGGTGGGCCTAGTGAGCAGGAGTGACAGAGTGGCCAGAGGGACAGGTCAGATCATCCCAGTGGATGCCACAGTTGATGGCAAGCGATACTGTTCTCAGGAGCAGGCCCAGTGCATGAGGGGCCAGGGTCTGTTGCAGGAGTGGTTCATTGGCTGCTCGCCCTTCGGCTGGGCTGGGTTGTCACAGAGCCTCGCTCAAGGGTATTTGTGCGTCAGGACTGGATCAGTGGGTTTGTGGTTGCTTCCAGGCCTAGGCCTTCTCTTTAATAAAGGACAATTTTCTGTTTCAGATTACCTAGGAACAGTACGCTTTGGGGTTATCACAAATAAACATCTTGCGAAACTGGTATCCTTAGTACACTCTGGAAGTGTGTATTTACATAGACATTTCAACACATCACTTGTAAGTATTTTGAAATCACGTTTGTATTAGTGCAGTGGTCCTTAACCTTGTGCAGGTCACAGATCCTTTGCAGATTGGATGAAATGTGTAGACGCTCTCCCTAGGAAAGTTCACATGAGTTTAGGTGCAAACTGTGAGTCCCCACAAATCCACCCTGGAGCCCAAGCCCCTGGCTGAGAATCTGTGCATTGGAGGGCTATCAAGTGTCACCTCCAGGAATTCTGTTTATGTTCTTAGGTGTTGGTACAGCCCTGGTAGTTTTTGTTCTTGGGTGGAATCACAGAGTCGTGTGGTTGGAGAATTGTCACTCTGGGCCATACTGTCAGAGGGAATGGGCCATGCTGTCAGAAAGAAAGCATCCCTTGTTCCTTTCATGAAGAGCAGCCACGTGGCATGCTTTTCTCCTTAGCTAACGTAGTGGATTTCTGAAGTTCTTGTGAAGTCACAGAGAAGTGGATGGCTCATCCCAGAGAGCTTTGGTTCTCCACGTGCTCCTCTGTCCCCTGTTTCCCTTGCGTTTTGGTGGGTCCGCCCCCACCCACGCTGTATTCTCTGCCCCCGTCCTGCATAGCCCCTGCTCCTCTAGCGATGGCCCATCCCTCAGCCGTGTCGCTGAGAGGGGCTTCCTGGTGCGTTGTCTCTGGCATCATTGGCAGCGTCACTGGCACAAGCATCATGTGAAGACCAGTGTCCCCCACCCCTTTGACCCTCAGCTCCCCTTGGTCAGGGTGCAGCTTGTGCCTTTCCGGGTGCTGTTGGACACTCTCTGTGGGGTGCCCCTGGCTTGCCAGTCACCCCAATGTTGTGTACTTCCACAGTCAAATGTATTTTCTTGTTTTCCAACTGGAAATGTTTATGCCGATGCTTGAGTGTGTTCACGCTCTGCGGTCCCCTCCGAGCATCCCTGCTGTGGTCACTTTGCCGCCGCTCGCCCACTCTCCGTGTGCCTGTCTGAGCATCTGTTGACTTCATCTGCTTTGCCAGCTATCATTTTCCTACATCCTTTGTGTGAGCCTACATGTATATCATACTTATTTACAGTAAAGGGGACTGAGGAAGAATTTTAAATGGATGGAGGAGAAAAGGTGGAACTGTGAGGTGACACCCAGAAATAGATCAGATTTACTGTTCTGCTTGGGTGGTTTCATTGGTTTTCTTTAGCAGTAGAATTCCTTTTATCAGATGGAGCATTATTGGGATAGCAATATTTACGAAAGGAGAAGCAGGGATGTCTTTGTTTTAAGGTAACTTATTTCCATTTTGGGGGGTATCATATCCAATGTCTTATTTTCTGAAACCTTCCAAAGCACTTCTTTGGAAATTCTTTTTGAAACCAGTGACTTACGTCAGTGGATTTTCAAAAATAATGTTATGTTCACCTACATTGGTTATTATAGAAAAACAAAGCAGAAATGCTACATGTTCTTTCCTTTATCTGTCTACGTAGAGGGTAATCGGGAGCCTTGCATGAGTTTTGTAATTCACTGAACCACTTCTAGACCTGCTGAGTCCCTGCTCTGTGTCAGGTGCTCATGCAGTCATGGGGGTGCCCGTGAGCATCGAAAAGCAGCCTCTGCTGCACAAAGGCTCCGTTCCTGTCCGTGGGGGCAGGTCCAACAGACCAAGGTAAAAACCTGATGAGTCCTGGACTCCATGCTTCCTGTTCCCTTTTGTAAACAGCCAGTGAGGTTTCCTGGCTCTCCTTGGACAGAGTGGAAGAGGTTGCTGCAGCCATCCCCAGGCAGGGAGAGCTGTTTGTGGCTAGGTGAGTCTGTCTAAGGGGAAAAGGCAAATGTGGTGACAGGAAGGTCACCTTTGCTCCCACTGTAGCTTTCGGACTGCCTGTAAGGACAAACCATGTAAGGTGGGCCTAGTGCTGCCTTTACCACAGCAGCTGTGGCCATCGGGCTCCTTCTCCTGTGCAGCGTGGGCTGCCCAGGCCCCTGGAGGCCCAGCTGGTGCTCCCGTCCTGCCCTGCTTCACTCAGTTCTGCTTTATCCCCTGTGTGTTGTCTTCCGCAGGTCTTCCCCAGGGAGGTCATGAACTTCACAGCCGAGAACATCTACAAGTGGGCCTCCGAGAACCAGGAGACGCTCTTCCGGTGGCTGCGGCCCCACGGAGGCAAGAGCTTGCTGCTGCATAATGAGCTGAAGAAAGGACCAGCACTCTTCCTGTTCATACCATTTGATCCCTTAGCCGAAAGGCACCCGCTGATAGACGAGGTGAGGAGCTCGCATGGCTCTCACACCAGGGGCAGGGGCAGCTGCGGCCACAGGGCTGTCAGGAATGGCAGCTGCAACTGTATGCATGGCTCCTTTCTCCTCATAGACAGGGGCCACCTGGCTGCTCGGGTCTGGGAGGTGGCAGGGAGGGGAGTGAGGCTCTGCCTCCTCAGAGCAAGACCGAGGTGGAGCCTCCCACTTGGGGAATGTTGGGAGCACGGGCAGAGGTTGGTGTGGCCTCAGAGATGCCACTGTCGTGACTGCTGGTCCTGGTCACCCCCAGGAAATGGGTGCAGCAGCAGTGGTGACATTGGGACATGGTGTTTTCTTAAGCCCTCCCTGTTGCACAGACAGCCAACACTAGGGGTCTCCCCTTCCCTCCCGCTTTCCCTGCTTTTGGGGACACGTTCTCTGGGTGTGAGTTTATCTTATGCATGATCATTTGGAGGCACTTAGGGCAATAACAATTGGCGGGGAGGGCCTGGCACTGCTAAACTAGATATCCTAGGGTTTTATTTTTTCTTTTCCTCAAGGATCTTTTAACTGGCCCAAGCTCGTTTTCAGCCCCCAGGATAGCATAGGCCAGGCCAGGCAGACAGTGCCTCTCCCCGAACCCCTCGCCACCACCTGGAGGGATGAGGCAAGCTTGCTGCTGCATAATGAGCTGAAGAAAGGACCAGCACTCTTCCTGTTCATACCATTTGATCCCTTAGCCGAAAGGCACCCGCTGATAGAAGAGGTGAGGAGCTCGCATGGCTCTCACACCAGGGGCAGGGGCAGGGGCAGGGGCAGCTGCAGCCAAGAAAGGCAGCTGCAGCTCTACGAGTGGCTCCTTTCTCCTCCCCGCCAACCAAACTGCACTGCACTATCCTGGATCCTTTTGTGACTGTTGTTATCCCCACGGGGACCTTCTGAACAGACGGATGCCGCTGGCCTGGCATAGAGGAAGAAAGGAGAGAGGAGTAGTAGTTCTGTTCCTTCCTATGGGGACGAGAGACTTGAAGCGATATACCTTCATTTCTTTAGAAAATTTACACTCCGAGGATGACTTCTGGGCTCAGGCACCCTTCCTGTGAGGAGGCTTTGCTGTGTCTAGGTTAAGAGCCTTCAAGGCCTTTGTAAGCAAGGCAGGGTTTCAACCAAGGTTGGGGCTGTGGTTATGGATTTTTACTGTAGACTTCTGAAGCTTCCTTCTGGAGACTTTTCCTTCCTGGTGGGTGGTGTTTTTGTCTCCTGCGGACCAGGGAGGATTAGGCTTCTAGCGGGAGGACCCTTGCTTCCCAGCTCACTGTTGCTGGATGAGCCTCTCCCCCACGCCCCCATGTCCCGTGCCTCTCAGCAGGCCTCCTTCTTGTCAGTTTTGCCGGTGGATCTGAGGTAGGTGGACTCCCTCAGCTTCAGGGTGTGGTTGAGGTGGCTGAAAACCAGGCGGCCTGTCCCAATGTCATGGACTCAGTCGGCAAGCAGGACCTCCGTCCAGCACAGTCCCTCTGTGTTTCAGGTCCATGTGTCCTGGCCCTGGGCTGGGAGTCAGGGAAGGAAGTGTGCAGGCGTGACCATGACCTGGTCTCAGGCTGGTTTTGTAGGGGAGTGAGAGCCTGCTCATACCTTAAGCAGAGGACGGTTAGCCCAGGCACAGGCACATGCCAGGGTTGGGAGGCACCGTCCAGCAGGGCTGTGGCCGGGCAAGAGGGAGGCATTTGGGATGAATTTAGGGGCAGCCAGACCTTGAAGGATTGAGGAAACTGAGGAAAGAAGAGCCTGGGCAGAGGTGCAGGGGGAGGTCTTGGCAGGCTCCCTGAGCACAGGAAGGCTCGAGAAGGAAAGTCCTGGGGGAAGCTCTGGAGGGAAGGCCAGGGTGCCCTGGGAGGAGTCGGTTCACTGCAGCCATCTATTCCAGGGCAGCAGAGATGCAACCAGAGTGGAAAGGGTTCCTCGTAACCCAGCTCCAGAAGAGCGAGAAATAGAAACCTGGGTGGATGTGGTGGAGGTGGGGTGGCAGGTCGTGCCGGTGATGGGGACAGCAGTGACACTGACGAGAGGTGAAGATGCCATCGGACCCACGTGAGGGCAGGAATGAACACTACACTTCTACGAGGATGGTTAGGACCTCACTGGCAAGCTCAAGGCTGCTGGATTTTCCCACCACCAGAGGCCTAGTGTGGGGCAGCACGTTGAGGAAGCTCACGTTATCTAGTAAGGGTAAGAGAAGGACATGTCACGCAAAAATGCTTGCAAGGCTTGTGATAGGGTTTGTGTAGGATGTCAGAAGTGACTACATGGTGGCTGCACATGTACCTGCCTGTGCTCCCCACACCTGCATATATATACACACACACACACACAAGCACAGATCTGATACTGGTGTTGGGCATTGACGCCGTGGTATCTGTAGGAAGTTCTAGATATGTCACAAGATAGCACAGTGTGAAGTCAGGTGCAGTGGCACATGCTTAATCCCAGCGACTCGGGAGGCAGAGGCAGGAGGATTACATGTTTGAGTCCAGAGGCAACCTGCATAACTTAGCAATACACTGTCCCAAAGAAAAAGTAAAAAATGGACTGGGGGATGCAGCTCAGTTGTAGAGTACTTGCAATAGCATGCCTAAGGCCCTGGGTCCAACCCCCAAGTACTGCAAAAAAAAAAAAAAAAGGAAAAGAAAAAGAGTTAATGCAATGTGTATTATGCAACATGTTAGAGGAAATGCTTACCTCAGCCAGTAGAGGCTTGGTGTGTTATTTTCCATTCTGAGCATTTTTTTGAAGCATTCACAGCATGAGTCTGATAAGCAGAGGCATGGTTATTGCCTTAGGATTTTGTAGTGAAAGGAAGTAGAAGGAAGCCTTGCCAAGCTTTCCTTAGTGGTTTACGTGAAGTAAATGTGACATCAAATGACAGAAGTAACAGGACATAGTACAAGTTACGTTTTGGAAACTTTGCATTATATAGAGGGAGTGTAAATGTGGAGTTCACAGTTGACAGGAGAAAAGTAGGAGACCTGCTGTGCAAGAGCATGGCTGGCCACATGGCAGTATTTCCTTCCAGTAAAGGTGGTCGTGGCCTGGCTACTGGTGAGATGTTAAGAGTGACAAAGAGGGCCCAGCATGGTGGCTCATGCCTGTAATCCCAGCCACTCAGGAAGAGCCAGGAAGTTCAAGGCCAGAGGCAGCCTGCTTAACTCAGTGAGGCACTGTCTCAAGATAAAAAATTAAAAACCGGCTAGGGGAGCAGACCTTGTGGTAAAGCACTTGCAAAGTATGTACGAGGCCCTGGGTTCAACCCCACAAGTACCATAAGTAGATAGATAGGTAGGTAGGCAGACAGATAGACAGGCAGGCAGGCAGGCAGTGAAAAAGGAGAGAAAATGTTCTAGGAATTTTATTCTCTTTAATGAGTGCTCTCCTACCTGGATTTTTTGTAAGCAGATGGTGGTGAAGTGGGATGGGGAGCAGGGTAGCTACTGTCTTGCCATTGAGTATAAAGCAGTACTGTGTGGGGTAGAGGATGGTGCCGGGGCTCTTTGTGGATCATCACATTGGCTGGGCCTGTTGGCACGGTTTGTCATCAGAGCCTTGCCTAGAAAGGATGGAGATTTTTCTGTATGGGAAGAAAAAAGCAGTTTGAAACACTAGATTATCACCATCTCTAAAGTGACTTTATATATGCTAAGAGCTACTTAAGCTATTTTTCTATATAAACACATGTGTTGTGAGTTAATGCTTTATAAATATTGTTATGAAACTTTGTTTTTAAATTGGAAATTCACTCATTAAATGGTTTTGTGCACACCCTTAAGCTCCTTTTATCTTTTCTTTTTGATTTTGAGTCAGGGTCTCCCTCTGTAGCCCAGGTTGGCCTCAAAACCACGGTCCTCCTATTGGTGTGTGCCAACATGGCTAGTTTTCATACACTCTTTCATGAAACAAAATCCTGAGTAACTTAACACCTTTCAGCTGTTTGTAATGAGATTTGGTTCAAGTTAATGCACTATTTTAGAGAGTAATTGCCTTTGGATTATAACTTGCTTGTCTTTCTCATGAATGTAGGGTTTTGGTCAGAGATGGGGATAAAGATATTCAGTTTGGAAATGGAAGGATCTTTAAAAAAACGTGTGTCTGATCTGAAGGTAGAGTGGCTGATCTCATCAGAAAGGGGAACGTGCGCATTACCCTGAGATGCCATGCGTCCTTCAGGTGCTCCCTGAGCAATGGCAGTATGCCTAGTCCTGTGCTAGTCTCGGAGGACAGCAGGGGAGATTAAACATGGTCTTGCCCGTGAGGATCCATAAGCCTGTGGGGAAAAGGGGCTTCCCAGCCTGTGAGACTGTGGGACGGGTGTCAGGGACCCTGGAGGTGCAGGAACCAGCTCATCGCTGGGGCTCAGGGGGTTGGCTTTACTGAAGCAGCCACCCTGCTGTGGGGTCTTGGGTACAGGGGGAGGAAGAGGCAGTGTCCTGGGCCAGGCCTCTATCAAGGTGTGGCGTTGTGAGAAGACCTGGTCTGTCTGAAGAGCTGGCAGGAGACTGGAAAGGCACATGGACCAGATGGTGTGTAGGTTTATCCTCCAAGACATAGGATGTCATCAGATGTCATTAGGCCAGAGGTTGCCCGTCATGTTTGGGGTCATATTTTAAAAAATAAGTGGCAGTGTAGATGTTCAGTTATGGAGGGGAGAGAGAACGGTGAGGTCTGTGGCTTGGAAGGCCTAAAGTGAGGTGGAGGCCTAGGACTGGAGAGGAGACACAGGTCCCACTGAAGTCAGAGCAGGCTGCACTGGAGACAGGCGGCGAGCCTGAGAAGTGGAGGAGCAGCCTCTTTCTAGCTTGGTTTTAGGATCAAGCTGGGCTCCTTGGCCAAGGAGGGAACTTGGGGCCCAAAGAAGAACCAAAACATGCCCAAGGAGCCACAGGTAGGTCTGACATGCTTTATTCTCCATTTCCTCCATGGTGCCACTGCCCATGGTAGTTGTCCTCTGCATGCCCCATTGCCTCTCCATGCCCCCACCCCCTCCATGTCCTGGCCTCTCTACGCATCCTGTCCTCTCTGTGCCCAGTGCTGGCGGAGGGGCTTCTTAAGGCTTTTACACAATAGTGGCTAATTGCCAAGACCATTGCCCAATCACATCAGTTACATGGGATTACATCATAGTAATACTGTGCACGTGCACCAGTTTGTGTGTCACTCCCAAACCCCGCCCCAATCTCAGTCTATTTACATTCCAGTACTGGTCACCCTGACCTGGCCTAACACCCTGTGATACTGCTCCCTGGTGAAGGCAGTGCTGGAGGAGGAGGCTGTGGCTGGGAAAGGAAAGGTGCATAAGCGAGGTCAGAGCAGGCTGCATCAGTGGCCTCCCAGGGGGACACATGCATGCTGTAAAACACATCAGGCTAGGCAGGTGTTTGGGAAGTTTGCAGCCTTGTTAACTAAGATGGAGAAAGACAGTGCGGCGTTGTTTTAAAGGTGTGAAGAGAGTGCATTCAGCTGAGGGTGGAGAGGCTTCAGTTCTGTTGTGGTTCTTTGACAGCCTGGACACAGTCCCGGGCTGAGCCCCTTCACCTCGCTGGACATCTCTAAGATCCCTTCCATCTGGAAAATTGTCTCCTTCCTTGTTCATGGAGTGTCATGTTCTGAAAAATAACGCCAGGTTTGGGTGTGACTGCTGCACTCTGAGGCAGTCCTGGCCAGGGTCCTGCCTGTGGCTCAGGCAGGATGGTTTCTGGGCTGTCACCCCTGGACCTCTCACCATGTCTGCCCTGTCTTCCAGATCACCGAAGTGGCCTTGGAGTACAACAACTGTCACGGGGACCAGGTGGTGGAGCGCCTCCTTCAACACCTGCGGCGGGTGGACACACCCATGTCCCAGTCCCTGGCGCCAGAGCTGCCAGCCCCGTTACCAGAACCACCGCTGGTGGCAGCAACCCCCTGCTGCAACACCGTGGTGCTGCCCCAGGGCCACGCCTTCTCCAGGACCCGCAATGTCTGTGAGCTGTGCGTCAATCAGACCCTGGGGGGCACCAGGCTGAGCTCAGTGAGCAGGCCACATTGTAGCTTTGAGATGGCGGCAGCTCTGGATTCCTTCTACCTCAAGGAGCAGGCCTTTTATCATGTGGCACCGGGCAGCAGGGAATGCAGCAATTTTTTAACTTCCTACAGCCCTTTCAGCTACTACACTGCATGTTGCAGAACCATACACTGGGGTGTGACGAGCTTCATTGATTCTGAAGATGGCTTTGAAAGCCCAGCCCTTGCATTCTCTTCCTTGGAGAGAAAATGTGAGGCCGCTGCCCCCAGCTCCATTCCTCACATTGAGGAGAACAGGTATCTCTTTCCTGAAGGGGGCCTCAAGAGCACAACCTTCACAGGCCTGAGCTGCAGAACCAACAAAACCCTGAACATCTACCTTTTGGACTCCAATTTGTTTTGGTTATATGCAGAGAGACTAGGTGCTCCGAGCACCACTCATGTGAAGGAGTTTGCTGCGATCGTTGATGTGAAAGAAGAGGCTCACTATGTCTTGGATCCGAAACAAGCGCTCGTGAAGTTCACCCTAGGTACTATTGGTGGTCCCCTCCCTGGGCATAGTGCGTTTGCCGAACTTAGCAAAGCAAACTTGGATTGAGGGGAGAGAGACTCACTCTGTAGCTCATTTTAAGTCTTAGACAACTGATCATAAATTGTCTTTACCCCTTGGTCTTAGTTTTAAAAGCAGGTAATTTTGTCTATTAAATGAAACAGAAGCTTCCTAAGTCCAGATTTTGGGTGAGTTTGTCAGCCTGTTGGGGGTAAGATCCTGCTGTCTCATTTGGCAACTTCCATCCCATTGCTAAGGCAGAGCCAGTGGTGGTCAGTGAGGACCTTGCTACTGTACTGGCGGCAGCAGCGGTGAGAGTAATTCTCAGGGGACACCCTGGGCTGAGGACTGAGCCGTTCACAGCAGCAGCATTCTAAAGGAGCATAGCAGGAAGCAGGGAGGAGGGAAGCACCTCGCTCTTTGTCTCACAGGGTTGAATGTATGAGTCTCAAGGCCACCAGGCCTAATTTGTTGCATTGCAGGTTTATAGCATTTGGAAAAATGCTGCTGTGACCTTGGGTGCCTCGACTATAACAAACAAGTGTCAAGGGCAGTAAACAAATGTCAGGTTGTAAACCAGTCAAAACCACTTTTGGAGGGTCAAGGCTGCACTGTGGGAAAGCACCCCAGAGCCTGCCCCTGGGGCTTGGCAGCAGCAGTGAAGGGAGCCACACTGTCCTGTTCCCAGGACTTTGCTGAAGTCCCTGACACACAGGATGTGAGAATTCAAAGGCCTTGTTAGTTCAGCCTCACTGGAAACGCAGAGCCAGCCTGTCTGTGCCAAGTGGAGGAAAGAGGAACTTGGTAGGGAGAGGAACTTTATTTTCAAGTTTGGAGAGTATGAAAGCAGGACTCAGCTTGGCACCCCTAAGTGCGAGTCCTCCTGGCTGTGCTCTTTTCAGCCCAGGTGAAGGGCCTTCTTTCCAGCGGTCTCTTGTGTGTAAGGACTGTAACTGTTGGTTTTTCTATGCTAAATTAGATCATGCGGTCACGGGGGCTCTGCAGTGCTTAAAGGAACCATGTGACCAATCACTGTATAGAGAACATAATCTTTGGATATTAGAAATTACTCCCAATTCATGCTTTCTAGGAGTATTTTGGTATATTGGATTTTCTCAAAACAAGCTTTTTTTTTTTTTTTTTTTAAGAAAGTGTTTACTGGATTTTCCTCCCAAGCCTTTGATGAGCTTGTAATATGATCACTTGGAAGTTACAAGTTATCTGAAAGAAGCTGCCTTCAGATTTCTTTCCATCTTCTGTATCCAGAAATGTATGGCTCAGTTGTTCTTGTTGATGACAGTTTTTAGAGGTCCTTGTGAAAGAAAGCATGTACTTCCATTGTGGGCGTAGAGTGTTGACATTACGTCAGCTGTCTCTAGGGCAGCTTTAGAATTTAGTCTCCATTCACATTAGGAAATAATTCTTGGTTTTATGTTCCAAAAACATAGCCAACTGTTATTCAGATATGGTAATGAAGTCTCTTTAGTATTCATATGACATTCTTCCTTCTCCCTCTGCAGAGCATGACATCGTCCCTTACAACCTCAGAATGGAGGGGTTACAAGAAAGAGAAGTGAGACTCAGTTTAGTGTTACTTCAGTTGAAGTGGGGGCTCAGAAAATGGTGGAATGTGTGAGGAGGGTAAAACTGTTGGTTCAGGTTAGGGCTTTTGTTTACTTATGGGTTCTGTTTATGTATTTTCCCATGATATGTAATTGAGTTTATTTCTGTTAACCTTTTAAAAACAGAAACTTGAAGAACTTTAATAAAGACAATAAAAATCAAAGCTCCTTGTCCTCAAATTAATGAGCATCAGACACCCTCCACCTTACCAGGCCTAGTGCAATTACTGCATTTACACTTAAAGGCTTTAGTGTTATTGGTTGCACTCTCTTGAAGAGTGTGGCATGTTGATGGCATACGCTTTCTTGCTTGGTGTGTATTTGTGGACCCGTTCTATTAGAAAAGAACAGGATAGAATTCCTACTCTGTGAGTATTAAGAGCATCCAATACTGCAGGGTGTTTTGTTATCTGAAGGACTGTCCGCCAAGTTAATACTACCAAAGCTAAGCCCCATGTCTCCCTGGGTGGCTTTGTGCAAGGTTTTGCTTAAAGGCGAGGTGTTAAAAATGTAAGCAGGGGAAGTCATTTCAGTTTTTAAAATGCAGGATTTAAAGTAGGCCAGCTACTCTCTTTGTACCTAGAGCAGAGTTGATCTCATTTTCTCTTTATTTTTAGAGTCCTTTATTCAAAACTTCAGCATTCTCTACAGTCCCTTGAAAAGGCATCTCATTGGAAGTGATTCTGCCCAGTTCCCTTCTCAGCATTTAATCACTGAAGTGACAACTGATACCTTCTGGGAAGTAGTCCTTCGGAAACAGGTATAGAGGCACAAGAGATGCAAAAATCAAGCCATCCGTCCCTATTAGAATAATTGCCAAAGCTGCAGATTGTTGGAGTGTGTGGTGAGTTTTTGCTGTGCAGCTGATTAGTCTTAACGGTGGAACATGTGTCGATGACATGGTAGTTTACTTATTGCAGGAAGTCTGAAGACAGCAGTTGGTTAGGAAGAGCTAAAGATAGAAAGTTTCACTGTAATTTCTGCCCAGACTATAGCATTGATTTGAATTCCTGGCTGGGCTCTGAGCAGAGGAGGGAGGTGAGGAGCCCCCGTCCTAGGCGTGAGTGACGGCCTCTTCCCTTCCCACAGGATGTTCTGCTGCTCTATTACGCCCAGTGGTGCGGCTTCTGTCCATCCCTCAATCACATCTTCATCCAGCTAGCCCGGCTCCTGACGGGGGACATGTTCACCGTCGCCAGGTGAGGCCGGCTATTCTGCAGCAGCGTGGACTGTGCTGCTCTGTCTCCCTTGCCACTTGGGCATTGGTGGCCCGGGGCTTAGATAAGGCTTGGTTGGATTTAATGGTCAGGGTCAAGCCGTGACCAAAGCGTCTTTGAAGTTGACTTTTTCCTGACGGATTCTGAGCGACCCATGATGTTGAGGGCGTAGCACTGACTGGATTCATGGGTGGGTGAAAGCAGCTCTGGCTGCCTGGAGGCCTGGGAAGGGAACCCCCAGAGTTGCCACCTGCCCCTGGGATCTGGCACACCAGTCTTTGTTTTCCTCCTCGTTTGTGAGATCAAGAGGAAGGATTAATTGATAGCCACATGACTTAGAGTTATGATTCTGTGGGCACTGTATATGGGCTCTTGCATAAACAGATCTTGAACATGTACTTCTCCCCCTGACCCTTGGAAAAGAAGGCTCACATAGAGTTTTTAGATGGAGAAGTAAGCAGTTTTGGTGGGAATTATTTAGATTTAAGCTATATCCTTCCTCCCCAAACCCTCCATATTAAAGTTAAATTATAAAAGATCAAATCACAGAAAAATAGCAGAAGATAGGATATTGGATTTGCTGGTTCTTTTGGGAGATGGAAACTTTCCGAAGTAGAAGCAGTTGAAAAAATAATGAAAGGAAGATGAGCAGATTCCATTAGAAGTATGCACAATGAAAACAAATAAAGGAAAACAGGCTTTAAAAGGGGGCCCATAAGCACATGTTCAACATCTACGTTTCCCGTTACATGCAATGTACTGTCAGCAATAATTAGAACTAAAATTGAGGAGGGACTGTGTTGCAAGAGTTTTACAGGCAGATGACTCAAACCTCAAAACCCCCAGTGAACCCAGCATGGTCATCAGTCTCTTTACTCAGGGAAACTCAGGTACAGAAAGATTAGGTACCTTGCCTAGAGTCAGATAACCTGTAAACAAGGGACCAGGATTCAGAATTAGATGTTCATAATCCAGACCTCTCATGTTTAAAATAGTTTAGGAGCCAGGTGCTATATAGCGCATGCCTTTAATCCCAGCAACTCAGGAGGCTGAGGCGGGAGGATCACACATTAGAGGCCAGAGACAGCCTGTGCAACTTAGCAAGACCCCTTCTCAAAATGAAAAATCATAAAAGGGACTCAGGGATAGAGCTCTTGCCTAGCATGCATGAGGCCCTGGGTTCAACCCCAGAGTACTGCAAAAAAAAAAAAAAAAAGTGGTTTAAGGACTGATGAGAGGGACTCCTGTGTGAAAAGGACATGAGCAAGTTTTTCCTGTAAGAGGAAAGATTAAATGAACAAGTTATAAAGGAAAGTAGAACCTAATAATTGTACATTAAAATACTAACAAAGTGTGATTTATCATTCACACTTACTAAATTAATAAGTGCTTTTAAGTGAATAAAGTGAAATTGGCACCATCAGATGTTGCTAATGGAATTTGTTGGCATAATTCTTTGGAAAGCGTTTTGGCAACATTTGCAAGAAATCACAAAAATAGTTATATGGTCAATTTCACTTTGGGGAATTAGAGAAATAGGAATTCCAGAGAAGCATGGGCTAGTCCTTACAGAATTATTTATATCTAACACTAGGGAGATGGTGAGTCAGTCATGTTGGCATTTGGTGGCATTTTTATCCATTCATGAAAGCAATACTTTTCATGCAATTAATTGAAAATAATAGAATAAGAGATACGTAACTACTCCTAGGAGTATGTAAGCTTAAAGACCATACCTAAAGGAGAGTCTGGGGAAGAAGGTCCCAGGTAGCTCACGGGAACTCCTGTTGATTTTTACAGTGCTTTAATTTCAGTTTGCTCTTGTGTTAAAGTAAACATCAGGAGGGAAAGAGCATTTGATTGTAGAATATGGTGCCTACCACTACTTGGTTCAAAGGCAGAGCTCTGATGTTTTAGGTAGGCTCACAAAGGCGGAGGCTTGTGTTCCATTTTGTTAATAAATTTGTGGGAAAGTTGTTTTCATTTTGTTATTCTAGTTTTTAAAATGTGGATCTCATCCTTTTGAGCAAACACCTGGTACTGATTTATATCCCCCCCAACACTCAAAAGTTATACTTTCTGAAAACATCTATCTGAATCTATGTTCTGAAAACATTCCGGACATTTTCATCTCCTGTGTGTACTGTTTGTGAATGTTGGCCAAGCAGCCCTTCCCTTAGGACAGGTGCTGCCTCCCTTGAAGGCTGTGGCTGGGCAGCACATGTGGGCACCAGGCAGCATGGCCAGCACCATGCCTGTGGTCACTCCAAGTGGTTGCAGTTCATTCCATAGTAATCAAGCACAAGATGGGTGATTTAGTACAAGTGTCATCTTTTGTATTCAAAAATCTAAACTCTGCTAAGAAAATACACTGTTTGTGGCCTTCATTCAAATTTACAACATTTTAAAGAGTATATAATCTTCCATCTTCAAAGAGGCTTACTGTATTTTGCTGAGTGATTTCTTTTTCCAGAACTGATTCAGGGATTAAAATACTTGGCCAAATCATGGCAAGTGTATGAAGACTCCTTAGGTGACAGTGGGGCAAATTGGGGAGTCCATTTTTACTCTCAGGATACTCTATTATGCCTCAGTGGGAAGTTTCCCTGGAGTGCACAGTTGCATGTCCTGGAAATACAGTGCTTCCCTTTCACTGCTACTGCCCTCAGCAAGGGGCTGGCACAGCAAGGGCCACAGGGGTGCACAGATTGACCAGTGACTGGAGAAGACTCTTTGAGGCTGGAGCTTCATGGGCTGATCTCTTACTAACCTGCACTTCCTCTTTGCCTCTGCCAGGATTGATGTGTCTCAGAATGATCTTCCATGGGAATTTATGGTTGACCGTCTTCCTACCATCTTATTTTTTCCCTGCAATAGGTAAGGCCAAATTTTTTTCCAGTATTGGGCTGATGGAATGCTCTCATTGAGGTCTGAAGGTGAAATGAGTTTAATATATAAGTCCTTGGTTATGACTAAGCTGTCTGAAAGCGTGCCAGTAGGGGCATAGGGTAGAAGGGCTTTAGTGTCAGAATGTCAGATGGTACAGCTTTTCTCTGAAGGCATTTGTTCCTCCTTGAGTCTGTTTCTTACACAAGCAGGCACATGGCCCTTAGAATTCATTAGCATTCATCTCTACTTGAACATACAAAGGATGCCACGGTTGACAGGAAATAGTCCCTTGCTTGTGTGGTGAGCCCTGCCTGCCCCATGCTCCCTGCACACATGTCTCATTTAGTCTTGCTCACACCTCCTCATCCTCTGGCCTAAGAGAAGACAGGTGGTTTCTTAGCCATTGCACCCTCCTTCCTTGGATGCAAGGAGTCCCTGCATGCATGCAGACTGCTGGGCATATCTGCCCGGGAAGTCATCACCTTGTCTTTACCCATTCACCTAAATGGGATTCTGAGGTCAGTTATTATAGCAGCTGTGCTGAAAGTCCCAGCAAGCAGGGATGGGGCGTTAATGAGGACACAGACTTGGTGGAGAGTGAATGTGAGTGCAAATGTTTCCACAGAAAAGGAAATGAACTCTTGGCCCTTTAAAGCCAAATATGCTGCATGTACTGGCTCCTTCTTATGCAGATTCCCTTTGGCCTTGGGATGGGTCTTCATGGGGATCCACACATATTCACTATGGGAAATGTGTTTGCAGGATCCTTTAGGGAGGCCCTGGCCCTCATGTGCAGCGTTTGCTGCTTTAATTTCCTGCTTCCTTTTACAATTTGTTGCTCCACTGCTCTGCTTATCACTCCTGTCTAGGAGGTCGACTCCCTCAGAGCTGTTGAATCATTGCCTTGCCTTTCGCCCTTCATCTCAAAGAATGTTTGCTGGAACACTTCCTGTGGTAGTAGGGTCTTGTCAAATCACCACTGAAAACAGTGTGACTCACTCTGCTCTGCTGCTGGCTGTGTCATGATGAGCCTTTTTCTTTCTAAGAAGTGTTTAAATTGCCACATAATCAAGCAATCACAGATACTAACTCTAGCAGTTTCATCTGTGTGGGACAGAAGTTGGGCATGTAGTTTAATCACATGTAATTTTTGAATCCCAAACATACTTTGAAAAAGTATTAAAATCACAGCACCCAACACATAACGTTTGCCCGAAGCTGTTTTCCACAGCTGGACTAAATGAGCATGTGTGGAGAGAGAGACCCGCAGGACAGGTGCAGGTGAGGGATTTGCTTGGAGCCTGCTTCACCGTCGTGACTTTCCTGCTGGAGCTGCTTGGTGTGGGAAGCACAACGGCAAGCTTGGAGTCCAGACCTCACAGGCCCGTCACCTCTTGTGTCCCATGAATTGGAAAGGTCAGGAGTAAAATACTGAATAGGAGAAAGCAGCCTCATTCTATGACATGGAGAGAGCTTGGTAAATCAAAGCCTTACTGCTTTGGAAAGGAATTTTTCTCATTTCCTGAAAATAAATGGTAGGCACAAGTGAAAAAAACTCATCATTAGCTGGCCCAAAGAGAATGTTTGGCTTGGTACCCAGAAGGTGAGTGGGCAAAGAGGATGAGCTGACAACTCAAAAAAGAGGAAATGAAAAAGACTGTTTGAAAACATTTAATAAGACGATTTTCACGGCTCACCTGGTTGTGCTATTTTTAGTGAACACTATGAAATTTTATGTGCACTATGGCAAACTTGTGCGTGCACTAGGTGAAAATGTGCACAGAAGGGAAGGAGTCAAGGTATTGACCATGATTCCTTCAGAGGGATGAGGACTGTGAGTGATTGGAAGATACTGCATGCACGATTTTTACATCCCTTGCACATTATTCACGAGCCTGTCCTGTTTTAAAAAAATCAAGGAGGGAAAAAGCCCTTGAAGTGGCCTGCCTTGTTGCACCTTGCTCCTGGTTCTGCCTCCCTTCACCTGAGGGAAGACATGGGCAGGTTGTGAGGGAGACTATGACTTTCTTCGACAGGGGCATCTCAGAGCCACCCTGCCAAGCCAGCAACCTGTGTCAGATTCTGGGTGACATTTCAAAATGCAGGTGTTCTGGCCAGGGGTGGGGAGTCTACACAGAGAAACTTCACTGTGGCCCCCAAGGATCCCCAGGCCCCTCCCTCAGGATGAAAAGGGGCTGGACAGACAGCAGGACCCCTTACCACCACACTTCAAAAGGGCCACATTTTGGAAGGAGTTGTTGACATTCTGTATCCTAGCTTTTTTTTTTTTTTTTTTTTTTTTTTTTAATTGCAGTACTTGGGGGTCAAAACCAAGGCCTCATGCATGCTAGGCAAGTGCTCTACCACTGAGCTGTGCCCCCAGCCCGGTTTTGAGATAGGATCTCCCTATGTTACGTGGGCAGCTTCTAGCCTCAAACTTGAGATTGCATGTAATCCCAGCGGCTTGGGAGGTGGAGGCAGGAGGTTCGCAAGTTCGCGAGCAGAGGCAGTCCATGCAATTTAGTGAGGCCCTGTCTCAAAAAGTAAAAAAAATGGGCTGAGGGTGCAGCTCAGTGGTCTAGCATTTGCAGAGCATGCAAGCGCCAGGCCCTGGGTTCAACCACCAGTACCACCAAAAAAAAAAAAAAAAAAAAAAAGTGAAAAATGGGCTGGGGGTGCAGCTCAGTGGTCTAGCACTTACAGAGCATGCAAGTGCGATGCCCTGGGTCCAACACCCAGTACCACACACACAAAAAAAAGTGTGAAAGTAAGCCGGGCATGGTGGCACACTCCTGTAATCTCAGCTCTCTGGATGCTGAGGCAGGAGGATCAGAAGTTTGAGGCCAGCCTGAACTACGTATTGAGACCATATCTCTAAATAAATAAACAAATAAGCAAGCAAGTAAAAATAACAACTCTTACAACATCTTAGGATGACTGTTAAAGAGATTCATAGCAGTACTTTGAGACTTCGGAGACAGCACGCCTACCAAGATCACCCTGTAATGCCCACAGAGACCCACTGAGGTGCCTCCCAGTCCTCCCCTGGGAGTGGTGCTCCTGTGCTCACCCTGAGAGACAGGTCTGTGCTGCAGGATGGAGTGTGGGCCCAGCCTCGCTGACCTACCTGCCGTCCTCGGCAAGGGACTGTCCTGGATGCCTCATGGGAAAAGCTTCCCTGGCAAGAGAACTGGGCTTCCGAAGAGGATAAATAACCTGCTTACCCTAGGTTATTTACAACATGGTTTACATGCAGGGGCCCGAGTTCTTCTTTATGTTAGCATTACCTGAAGGTTTCCATACGCATGTAAAATGGGACACATCTGATTTTAGTTTCCTTGTGATTTTTATGTGATTGGGAAGGGGCTACCCATTAATAGAATACTCTGTCATTTTTACATATTTGGCCACTGGCTTTGTGTGCGGAGAAGGTGCACAAGTGTTTAATTAGTGGATTCTTAAGGGACAATGCAATTTTGTGCATGTGTGTGTGAGACAGAGTCTCACCGTGTAGCCCAGGCTGCCCTCCAGCTTGCACCCCTCCTGCCTCAGTCTTCTGGCAAGCACCCCCAAACCCCGCCAGCAATGCAGTTTTTAAAAAGATTGCATTAAGCATTCACCAAACTCACTTGGTCCTTACAGCAATCCCATGAGGGAGGTGAGCTGCTTCCCATCCCTTTACAGAGCACATGCCCCTTATCTGAGAGCACGCGGCAGTGAGCAGAGCTACTCCAGGCAGCTGGCCTCTGGGGTCCCTGCTCTTGATCTCCCTTCCCTCACCATCTGAGGGAGCTGGTACCTATCCCTTGGCCCACCTGAGGCACCATTGCAAAGAGTTGCTGGTGCTCTGATTTATCGTGGCCAGACTGTGCATGCAGGGGTAAATAAATCTGTGAGAGCAGCTTTGGCTGTCAGACAACTAAATGACAAGTTCTGAAAAGGAATTTTCTACATCAGGACTTGGAACAGAGCCGTGGGGAATCCCCCTTCTGATGCCGTGCGTCTTCCTGGTTCTGTGCTTTCAGGCCCAGATCGCCATAATTCAGTCCAGTCCTCCAGTTGGTCTGTTTGCCAGTACCACTTCCAGTGTTCCCTGGGCAGGGTACAGTCACCCGCAGCTGAGACCTGCCCTAGGTGATGTGCAGTAAACGCTTGCTGTTTCAGGTTGTTCTAGTTTCCCTAGCACTGCTGATAGTCACAGAGTAGCTTGGTGAAAGTCCTCTCTCGGGGCAACTACCTTGCATGGCCACTAGGCTCAGAGGCCCCCTGCACCTACTTCCAGTGTGCTGCATCCTTGGCTTTAGGCTGGAGCCTGGGAGCGCCTGTCTTTCTAGAAGAGTGGGTGCAGAGACTGAGCTCTGTCCTCAGGAACAAACACCTGTGTAAGCCACCTTAATTAATCACAGCGTGGGCACGTGGGACACTCACTTGTCTGAGAGCGGTTTCCCTCCTGCCTTTCAGCAAGTAAAACGCTCAGTAAAACCCTTCTCGGTGCAGGCAGCCAGCCTGACCGCCAGCTGCCTCCGCCCTTGGACTGCGCCGCTGCCATGACTCTCACTCTCAGCTCCTCTCCCTCTCTCTCCAGAAAGGACCTAAGTGTGAAGTACCCCGGAGACCTCCCTGTCACCCTTCCGAACCTGCTGAGGTTCATCCTGCATCACTCAGACCTTGCCTCTGCGCCCCTGAGCCTGGCCAGCCCTCCGAGCAAAGACTGCGTCCCAAGTGAGGCGGCCCTGCAGCAGGGGCGCATCTCCCGCTTGGAGAGAGAGGCGCAGAGGCTGAGAGTGGAGATCGGCAGCCTCCACCGTGCCCAGGAGCAGGTGGAGGGCCAGCTCTCGCGTGCCCGCAGGGATGGGCGCCGCCTGCTGCGCCGGCAGCAGGCCCTGGAGCAGCAGCACAGCCTGTTGCGGCGGCACGGTGAGCGACTGCGGGCGCTGCATGCGCAGAAGGCCCGAGAGCTCCAGGAGCTGGCCGGGACCCCGCAAGCCCTCCGCCCGGAGCATGCGTGGCTCAAGGCGCTTGCGGCCCCAGTGGAGCAGCACCCAGAGGGCCAGCGCGAGGCTGAGGACCTCAGTCACCCTGAGCCCACAAACACCCACCGGCTGCCTGGTGGTGCCCCTCTGCCTTCCAATGCCAGCTCCACTCTGTCAGCCGACAAGAACGAGAACAGGACAGACTAACCTGGGAAATGTCATGAGGAATCAGAGGTGGATACCGGACATTGGGAATATATTTATGTGAATTTTATTGAAATTTATTGTAAATAAAGATTTTCTCAGTGGTTTAGAAAATCAACTCCAATGTCACTCAGCTTTTATTGACCAGGGATGACATCCATTTCACTTATTGCACAAACTTGGTAGCTTTGAGACAAAAACAGTAGCATAGTCCATTACAAGATCTGAAAAACCAGTCTGCATTTTAGTGGCTCAGCGTCCAAAGTTCCCTCCCCGCCCCCCTGGTTGCTTCTACACAATACAAAGAATGCAAAGGTCATTTCCTCACTAGTCAGCAAATGTGAACGCAACAGTTGGGCTATTGAGAAAGAACTCAAAGAGAGGTCATAACTTACTAAGCCACTGGAGTGTGGGGATCTGGTATCTATGCTAAAAGAAAAAAAAGTAACCGTTGATAAATAAGAAGAGGGAGGGCTGTTATGTGGTTGCACCTAGCTCTACTGTTGTTTTCATTTTCCTCCCTAAGACCCCTGCCAGTGCCCCACTGTGCCTGACCCTCACCCAGCACTTCCATCCCACTCTGATGGATCCCACTCAAGCTCCACAGATGCCCCTGGCAACTGAGGGGTCGGTGAGAGAGCCTCCAAAGTGAAACTTAGGGGAAAGTGATGTTTAATCACTTCCAGTCAGAAGCTCACTGGCACAGTGAACACCCAGCTTGGTCTGAAAATGGAGCAACGGTCAGTTCCAGGGCCAGGCTAGACAGAAAGCGCACATCCAGCCGCTCCTGGGTCACTGGGCCCTGGAGCTGTCTGCTCTGGCTGCGGAGGGGTAGAGGTGGGATGGGGAGAAAGTCTGAAGCGGGGCGAGTGGAGTGGATCAAAAGCTCAGCCTCTCCCAGCTGCAGAGCAAAGCTTCCCCGGTCTCCAGTCGGCACTGTCTCTCCCCTAGGCCTGGTCACGGCCTGGGTCGCCATCTCCGCCCCCACCTTGCATCCTGCTGCCCTGGCCTGCCAGTCCTCTGCTGGTGGGCACCCAGTCCCTCCACCGCCTCTTCCCTGTGCTGGCCATTCCTCAGGGACAAGGGCATTTCCTCTGCTCTCTGTGTTCCCCAGGAGCCCACCTGGGGCATACCATTCCTGTCTTCAGCGCCAGTGGCCTCACGAGCTTCCCCTGCCCAGCCCAAGCTGTGACTCAATGTCTGACTCCCTGTTTAGATATAGGCTGCTAAAAGGAAGTGTTCCCTCCAGCTGTCCCCTAGGGGCCTACACAGTGGGCTAGTTGGACATGCCAAGAGGCCAGTGCTCTCCCCTCCATGCCTGTGCTGCTCATGGGCAGCTCAAGTGCAAAGGGCCAGCATTCCATGGGTGAGCCAGGGCTGGCCTCCAAATGTCACCCAGGGTGCAGACACCCATCAGCTCTAATCAAGACGGTTGCAAGTGTGCTAACAGTGGTGGCATGAGAAATCTCAGTGAGCTCACAGATGTGTGTGCACGTGTCACGGCTGCTGAGAGTCACGAGCTCTCCCTCTTCCCTGTCCCCTGCCCCCCCACCCCGCCCTGGGCTGGCAGGAAGCACCTGCTGGCTCCTGTGTGAATGTGCTCGCTCGTGCACACTAGCAACGGCCTTCTGTCGGCACCCAGTGCCTTTAGAGCTGGGTCAGGGCACTCAGGAGACAGAGACTTGCCAAGAAAAGTGAAATCCAATGCCCGGCAGGTAGGCGGTCATCAGAGAGGAAAGAAGCTAACTTGTGAAAAGGAAGAGAAAAAATAAGGAACAGACTTTTCCTCCTCCCCTTCAGTGCAGAAAATGTTGAATTACAAAAACAAAAGGAACTCTGTCTCACTGTCCTGGGCCAGCTGGGTTCCAGACTAAACGTAGCTGCGACAGGCTCTGGTGTTCCCGTGAGGACCAGAGCGATTTCAGCGAAGCCTGCGCTAAAAGGGGTGTTCTTGGCATGCTCAAGACCAAAGGGGTGAGAAACTGCTCTGCTACGAAGATGCCCGGCAGCCCTCAGGACTCGTGCCGTGACTTGCCCTTCACTGGCTCCCAGCAGGTAGCGTAGCTTCCTTGCAATAACTCCGCCATCAACACATGGTGCTATTTCACGATGCACCTACTTAAAGGGAGGGGAGAGGTCCTTCTTCCACCCATTACTAACCAAGCAGAAATCCCCAAAGCACCGCAGGGGTCGGCCACGAGATGCAAAGTGGGCACCTCCCTTCCTTTCCATACTCACAGATGTTAGGGACCCCTGCCAAGTGCAGCCTGGGACCTTGCACGCTCTTGCCTCAGCTTTTCATGAGTGCAGTCGTCATCCAACCAGTCCTATGTGCTCTATGTGGTATGTTTAAAAGTCGGCAGAAAGGCTTAAGCACGTGCTTCTGGGGCCTATGTACAGTTCACAGGTTGGTCAGTTCACGCATTACAGTAGTAGCTCCATCAAAAAACAGGCTCAGCTAAACATTCAAGTAACAAAAGCGCTAGGGGGCTGGGAGCCCCAGCAAGGTCAGGCCTGCCCACTGCCTGCAATGGGCAGCCCCACCAGGAGGCTGAGGGGAAGCCAGGACCCAGAGTCAGAGCATGCGGTGACGCAGCCCGCCGAGGCCATGCCAGCAAGTGTCAAGCCCTCCTCTTGGACAGCAGCATGCCTGTGGTTCTGCCCTGCCAGCGCCTCCTGGCTGGCTGCAAACAGGACCAGGAGCCTGGCTGCCCAGCTCAGCCGTGTACTTCTGGGCCACTGGCGCTCATCAGCTTGGCCTTTCTCTCCACGCACGGTCCCTTGGCGGAGTACTGCACCAGCAGGAAGGGCTCCTTGGTCTCGCCATCGCCCACGATGCTCTCCTCGTCCTCAGACTGGCTGATGCGCTGCAGCCGCAGGTAGCACCAGCAGCCCAAGATCAAGGCCCCCAGCGCGGCAATGGCGATGAGGATGACAATGACTGTGACCACACCTGTGGTGGGGCTGTGGTCCATAATAGACATGGTCAGTGCTTGGAGGGGCTCCTTTGGCCAGAAGCTCTTGAGGTGGTGGCTCAACGAGGCTGGAACTTAGGCTGGACACCAGAGTCCTGAAAGACAAAGCAAGATGACGCTACACCAGGGACTCCACCGGGACCCGGCTGCTCCAGCATTCCAGCTGGCTCCTCTGTGGGCTCAGCTACTTCTCTTTTCTTTTCTTTTTTCTTCCCCACTCCCTTTGCTTTCTTTTTGTATCCCGGTATTGGGAGGTTAAAACCAGGGCCCCACACGTACCAGACAAGTGCTCTACTGCTGATCTGTACCCTTTTATAATTTTTTGAGTTTTCAGACAGGGCCCTGGTAAGTCGCACGGGCTGCCTCTGCTCTCAAACTCAGGATCTTCCTGCCTCAGCCTCCCTAGTGGCTGGGATTACATGTGCCTGCCACAGTGCCTGGCCTCCATGGGCTCTTCTTCCCTCCCTCCCGCCCTCCTTCCCTTCCATCCTTCCCTCCTCCTTTCATACCTTCCTTCCCTCCCTCCTTTCCAGGTTTTTTTTTTTTTTTTTTTTGGCGGGGGGCAGTACTTAGGGGTTCAACCCAGGACCTTACACATGCTTTGCAAATGCTCTACCACGGGGCTGCACCCCCGGCCCATTTTTTATTTTTTATCTTGAGACAAGGTCTTGGTAAGTTACATGGGCTGCCTCTGGCCTCCAGCCTGCAGTGCTGCTGCCTCTGCCTCCTGAGTCACTGGGATTGCCGCGTCCAGCTCTGTGGGGTCTATTTTTAAAAGAGTTCTTCAGCATGATCATCACACCGTCATCCTGGTAAAAACCCATAGCTGGCTTTCTCTGTCTCTGCTCACAGACACCAACCCCAGCGTGCTTCCCCTGCCTATCACTAACACTCAAGCGCTGCTGCCACCAGACAGCAAGTTACCCTCACCCAGCCACAAGCCCAAGACAGGAGGCGGGTGACGGGGGCACCACAACAGCTATGGCAGGGGCCACATGGGAGCCAGATGCTATTCCGGCTCTTCTGTTGATGGTGTGCACTCTGGAAGCCCGCACTACTAGGTGTTCAGTGACCCCTGGGGGACCAAGAGGAGCGAGGGGCTTCCTGAGGGCTAGAGAGAAACGACTGGAAAGCAGGGAAATGACATCAGCCCTGTGGGAACAGGTGACACATATAGAACAACCAGATCCTTCCTGGACCCTGTGTGAGGGTACAGCAGACAGTAGCTTCCAGGCCCCCACACGGCAATGGCAATGAGGACAGTGGCCATGTCCACACCAGCCATAGGGCCCTGTGGTCTGTAACAGACGTGGTCAGTGCTTGGAGGGCTTCCGTGCTGTGGCCGGCCTGGGAAGACCGTGGAACTGGAGGGAAGCCAGTGGACCGTGGCCAAGGAAGGAAGCAGAAGGGGAGGGGGCCCTGGAAGAGCCTCAGGAAGGCAGCAGGGGTGGATGGCCAGCTCTGCCTGCTCAGAGCTCAGCGCCCGGTGCACGGGGGCAAGAACCACACTGCCAGCAGGTCAGGGCACCCAAGGCCTGTTGCTCCAAGGCAAGAGCTACGTTGGGAGCACCAAGGGCCTTAGGTGCTGCGACGCTGAGCTGGGTGGGCAGGGGAGGTGCATGGAGGCCGTGCTGGTGGGGAAGAGGCTCCTGGCCTGCTCGTGCTCTCAAGGCAAGAGGGGGGGCCACTTGGGGTGGGGAGGGTGTAAAGGGATGCCAGCTGGGCTCAGGGCAATACCAGAAAGATGCCAGGGCTTGGAGGCCACCTTGTAGCCATGTGACAGAGACCTCCCTCCACCTGGCCAAGCCTGCAGTCCTCACCTGCAGATGCAGCTGCCGCGGGGCAGAGCGAGGCTGCAGGGCGGGGCACCCAGCCTCGGGCTCCCTCTCTACCTCCCAGGGCTTACTCCAGGTGGCACTGCAGGGCCCAGCCAGGGACAGCCCAGGAGGTTGGGGCTTTGCCCCTCTGGGAGCTGAAGCTAGCAAGCTCCCCTGGCGTCCCACAGCCCTGTACTTCTCACTTCTGCCTCTTGGTACACAGAGCCACCCGAGGTAGCTCATGCCCAGAAGGTCACATGGGAGGCGGCAGGCCTGGGATGTGACCCACACGGGGACATGCACTGTCTGCCCTCAGTAAGAACACGGTGTCTGAACTCATCTCTTTCAGAGGAACCACGTCAACACAGGTACGCAGGCGTGGAAGAAGTTTCTCCCTCTAACCAAACAGGACTGAACCTGCTGCGTCCTTGAACAGTAACAGCCTTAATGAGAAATGACTCTTGCCCAACCACGCAGGCTCCCCGGGGCCAGGCCCGCCTGAAGGTCACAGGCAGCTAAGTCAACACCCCAGAGTGTCCAGGGACTCGGCCTGCCACCCAGGCTCATTCTCCAGAGACCCTGGGCAGGAGGGCGTCTGCGGCCTTCCACGGCCTCCAGGGTCCTACCCACCCAGTCCACCCATTCAGGCCACCGCAGCCAGGGAGGACACAGGAGGCAGCCGAGGGTTTCAGTGACCTACAGGACCGGCAGGACCTCTGCCACCCCTGCCCCCTGCTCCCCAGCCTTGCTAGCCTCCACATGGCCTCTGGGGCCCACCGCCGGCTTGCCTTCCTCCCAGCAGCTCCCTTACCCTCGTCAGAGGTTCTCAACTGGGGACACCTGGCCGTGCCTGGAGCCCTTTTTGGTGGTCACAAATGAGGGGACAGGGTGCTACTGGCACCTAGGAGGAAAAGCCCAGGGATGGTGCTAAACATCCTCTAAGGTGCACGACTGTCCCCATCATAAGAATGGCCTGGCCCCAAATGTCACCAGCATGGAGGTGGAGGAAGATGGACCTAGTTGAAGCCCTCGTGTCCCAGATGCCAGGGCTGTAAGCCCAGCTGCTAGGGTGCGGCCACAACCACCCTCCCCAGGGTTGCACAACCCAGGAGTGTCCCGCTCGCTCTGTCCCCCAGCATGGTGCTGCCCCCATCACCTCCCATGACCCAAAGCCAGTCCTGGGGCCTCCAGACTGCATAGTGCCCCACCGCCCCTCCTCCTCCTACCTCCTCCCAGCCCCCGACTGCGGGCCTCTGGCCAGGAAGGTGAGGAAGGACCTGCCCCGAAGGGGAGTGTGTTTGGGGGGCTGAGGTGGGAAGTGGGAAGTCAAGCAGTCCAGAGAGAAGCCTGCAGTCCCAGCACTGATGAGGAAACTGAGGCATGGGCAGCCCCAGCTCAAAGGGACCCCGTGAGAGGGGTGGGGACCTCAAAGCCCTGTCTGCTGCCCCACCCCAGGCTGGGAGGCAGGCAAAGCCGGGTGTGGGGCTCTCCGCCCTGAGCACAGCTCGGTGACCGGCCCGTGGCCCCCGGGCTCCTCTGCGCCTCGTGCTCCTCCTCTCTCTCTCAGCAAGTTGCTTCCTGAGAACTGATCTAAAATATCTGATCACGTCATGCCCAGCTCAGACTCTTGGGCCTCAGAAGGGCCGGAGGTTGCTTCATGCCTCCCCCGTGAACCCTGCCCTCCCTCAGCCTCCCTGTCCCAGGCTGGCTCCTTCCTGTGACCGGGGACTTTCTCAGAAGGCGCCTCTCGAGGCAGCCCTCGAGGTGCACCTGGCTCCAGGTGCCTCCTCTTCCCACGCTCGCCACTGCCTGGCCCCACCTCCTGTTCCCTGGCGCTCTGCTGGGTCAGGAGCCCAGTGGCTCCTCATGGATTCGGGGTTTGTAAGAGGTGGGCACTGCCCCTCCTGCCCACGGCCACACCTGCTGCCCTATCATCTGCACACAGGAGGTCCCCGATGAAGGCTGGTTTAGTGTCCCAAGCCTGGGTATGCAGTGATGAGACGGACACCCCCCTCTCACAGGAATTGCAGTCAGGGGCCCCACCCCGAGCCAGCTCCCTAGCCCCAGGCCACGCCAGAGTCCTTGAGCACCGGTCCCTATGCCTGACCCAGCAGCTGCAAGGAAGGACAGGCTGCAGCAAGGGATGCCAGCAGCCCCTGCAGTCCTGGGCCCCTACATAGGCAGCTGCCTTGATGGGTGTGGGAAGCAGGGCAGGGCGGCCCTGCCCCTGAGAGCCCCCTCTGCCTGGCTAATCCCAGTCCCCCAGCACCTCTGCTCAGCCCCCCTCAGGACCTGCAATCTGGATGGCCCCTCACCCTAATCCAGCAAAGCTCACACACAGGCTGGGGAGACGCCCCCAAGAGGGCACATGAGACCCTGGACTACCTTGGGGTGATCATCACAACAGTCCACACTCCCCTGCCATGAGGAAACTGAGGCTCAGAGCATGGAGGCAGACTGCCTACGAGCGAAGAGTAGGGAAACAGGATGTGAACCCAGAGGTGGGGCCCTGAAGAGCACAGAGAGGGTCTTCCAAGTAGAGAGCGCCAGGCCAGGGCCAGGTCCCAGCCAGCAGCCAAGGTCTCTGGCACTCGCTAACATCCCTTTGTGGCTCCCTTGGGCAGGATGGAGCCTGTCTCCAGCACCAAGGCCATCGGGCTCCCTCCAAACACGCAGAGATGCCCTTACCCAGCCTACACCCTCCTGCTCTGTGCGCCCTGACCTCAGATCCCACCTACCACCCCTGGAAAAGCCCAGGTTCTCTGTTCTGCAGAGCTCTGTGTCCCCTGGCAGCTCGTGTGTCCTTTGAATAACAGCAGAAACAAATCCCAGGTGAGCGCTAGCCAGCATGGGTCCTCAGCACTCCTCAGCCCCCCAGGCTGCAGCACTGGGGCTGGTGTGCCAAGACCAGGAGAGATCGTAAGTGGGTTCAGATGAACAGTCCCTGCCTGGGCCACCAGCCAGCTCAGGGCAGGGGTCTCCTAAGGGCCTGCTCTCCCTCACAGGCCTATGGCTCTAGGTCTTCCCCTATGGGAAGAGGGGTCCCCGGTTACTCCTCTTGGTACCATTGCGAACTAACCCTTCATCCCACCAGACATCCTCAGGGCCTGGAGGGCACAGGCAGCCATGGGGCAGGCTGAGTCCCCCTACCCCACACACACCCAGAGGCTCCTGATAGCCTCAGTTTCTCAATGTGCAAAGTGGGAAGAAGTCCCTGACCTCACCCCAGGACCAGGAGACACAGAGCCTGGCCCAGGCCAGTGTCACGAACAATCCCTTCCCCAGGTCCACCCTGCCGCCTCGCTTAACCAGGTACACCACGAGTGCTGCGGAGCTCGGCTGGGCACCCGCTCGCCACCCTGGTGAGGCCAGCCAGCCCCCAGGGGCTTCCAGCAGTGCCCCCAGAGCAGAGCCAGGCCAGGGAACCCCAACTCACCGGCCAGAAACACTTCCAGTGCAGGGTTGTGACTCAGAAAACAGGCCGGCAGAGACAGCAGGGCCCTGCTGGACACAGCCGGGATGCAGGTGGAATGTGTGCTCTATGCCAAGCCCCAGCAGGCACCGGGACACAAGGATGCGGCACCCAAGCCCCTGTCCTCCAAGAGAACCGAGAACAGCAGAGGTATCGATGGGAAGCTCTTTCTGGGGTCATGGGCAGGGTCATCTCACCCCTCACCTCCTCCAGGAGAAAAGTCACTCCAGAACCCCCCAGTTTCCCGTGGCAGAAGAGGAAGCTGAGGCCCGCAGAGCTTGGGGATTGCCCCAAGGTCAGCTGGGGTCCCCTGCGGTCCAGGCTTGAGGCTCCTGCCCCTGCCCTGTGAATCACCTACTTGCCATTTTAGGGTCATCCCATTTGGCCAAACAACTTTGGTAGTAATAGCAGACGCTACAAAAGTTGCTGGTGATTAATTACTATGTACCAGACACTGAGCTAAACATCTCAAGTGGATGGCTCTGAATTTCCTGCCTCAAAACAACCCCAGAGCTGAGTTATTACTTTTCCCACTTGGCAGATAAAGAATCTGTGGCTTAGAGAAGTTAAGTCAATTGCCCAAGGTCACAGAGCTCCAAAGTAGATGGGAAGAGATTCAAACCCAGGCAGCCGGGATCCTAGATTCCAGATTTCAAACCTGACTCTAAAATGTCACATTCCTGGTCCAGGCCTCCTTTCCCCGATGCCAGAGGGGCTGAGGACAGGTGAACCCTAGTCTGGCTCCGGCGGGGGCAGGCTGGGTGACCTGTGTGGAGGACTCCATGCTGAGGACTCAGGGATGACAAGCGCCCCAGCAGCTCCCGCGTGCCGAGCGCGGGCGGCGTGCAGGCGCGGTGCCAGGCGCGCTCCACGCACCCTCTCATTTAACCCTGCCCGGCGACGCCGCGTCTCCCCGACTCTACAGAGCAAGGCGAGGCGCGAGGGACGAAGGGGCCCGGCCAAGGGGCGACAGCTGGAGAGGAAACTAGTCGCCCAGACTGGCGGAGGGGGGACGCGTGGCCACAGGACCCAGTCATGCCCACGCCCCGCAGGCAACGCCGATAGAACCGGGCACCAAATGCTGCGGGTCAGCCTCAGTTTCCCCACCCAAGAGATGGGAGCCAGGCGTTACCTGGCCTCCCATCCTCCAGAGCCCTCCTGACCACGCTGGGGGCCGCCAGGACCCGCGTCTCTCCTGGGATTTTTGGAAAATGCCAGAGTGTCCCGGGGAGCCATGCTGCCGGCGCAGGGCGCAGAACTGCGGGCCACGGCTGGGTACTCGCACTGGCGGGGGCGGGGGAGGGGGACGCCCGCGCCCCGCAAGGCAGCCTCCGCCCCCCGCCGCCTCCTTTGTCCCGATCTCGCCGCAGCGCAGCGGACAAAGGGCCCCCGCCCGCGGGCGCGGAGGGCCCCCCCCAGGAACAGACCCTCCCCCGAAGCCGCGCCCCCGCCCGGGCCGCCCCTCCCCCGCCGTGGAGACCCTCGGCCCTGGGTACCGCGCCTCGCGCGCGCCGACCCCATCCGGGCCGCCCGTTCCCCTCTCCGCAAGCCCGTGCCCGGCCCCGGCGCTCCGCCCGCCGGCCCCGCTCACCATGGCGCAGCCCGCAGCCCGGCCCTATCGCCCAGCGGCAGCCCAGGCGGCTCGGCTCCGCCCGCCAGCCAGCCCGGTCCGGCCGCCGCGCACCGTCGGGACGCAGGAGCTCAGTTCTGCGGCGGGCGGGGCGCCTCCGGCTCCGCCCAGGTAGGGGCGGGGAAACTCGGAGAGACCAATGGAAGCCCGCGCTGGGACGGCGGGGCGGGACGGGGCGGAGTCACGTGCGCTCGGGGCTGGGGCGGCCCTGCGGGGCGGGGCGGGGCGGGGCGGTCCGGCGGGGTAGGGCGGGGCCAGGCGAGGCGGGGCGGGGACTGCGTAGCCCCGCAAAACCCGGGCCGGGGGCCTCCTGGGACCCCGCGCGGGGTTTGGGCGCGGGTGGGAGCGGCGCCTGCGACGGGCGCCGTCCCTCCGTGGGCCTCACCCCAGCTTCTGCAGACCACTTTATTCCTGCCCGATAAGAGAGGGGAAACGGAGGCACATGGCAGGTAAGAGTGTTGCACACCTGCTGGAAGCGGGAGCGGCAGACTCTAGGGCAGGGACAGGCAAAAGGCGCGACCGCTGAGTTAAATGACCTTGTTTAGGAAAGGAGCTGATCATCCCTTCGTTCGCGAATTCTTTCGCTCAGCATCTGTCCATCAATTGCGTGTGAAACAGAACAAGGACCTGCTGCGCCAGGCGCTGCCTCCACAGCCAGGAAACAAATAAGGTTCCGGCCCTCAGAGCCCTCACTCTGCTGCAGGCTGGGGCTGTGTTGTTTTCAATATAACCACCTCATGGTTAGGTCCCCACCAAATGGACTTGCTCTGAACTAACCACTCAACACAGTTGATCCACATAACTCCAAGAAAAAGAAATGTCCCATTTCACAGATGAAGAATCCAAGGCTCCAAAGAGCCAAAGTAACACCTCCACTTCCTTGGAGGCAGGATTTGAGGCCAGGCGTCTGTCTGGCAACACAGAGGCACCGGTTGGTGCAGTAATGACCACTTGTCCACCCCAAGACGGCTGTCCAGCCAGAGTACACTTCTCTTGGGGCCTGCAAGAGGGGTGCAAGTGGGTCTTCCAAGGCCTCCAGGCTCCTGGAGAAGACAGGATAGGGCAGCTCCCCCTGGGACTTCCTTCTGGGAGCTGGAGGGCCTGTTGGCTGGAAACTTCTTTCCTGGCCTCAAACAGAACCCTCCGGAAGTGGATGGAAGGCCCAGCTGGCCAAGCCAAGGTGCTGGAGCATTCTGCCTTCTGCCTCTGCCTCTCCAGCCCCACTGGGCTTTCTTCCTGCATCCAGCACACCAAGCTATTTCCTACCTCCCGGTCTTTGGTCCTGCCCTTTCCTCCGACTGGAACACTCTTCCACTTCATCTTTCAGATCGAGTCTTAAATGCCCCTTGCTCAGGCGTTGCTCTCCCCAATCCCCCATCCAAGAGTCATCCGCTTGTTTATCTTCTCCATCCCTTGTGAAAGGGTGCATTTTTGAGGGGGCGCGATTAACTTTTGATCTCTCTTCTCCAGAGCTAGGTCTGTGCCATTCACTGTTGAGTCTACAGAAGGGTGCCTGGCACACAGTAGGTTGCTGAATACATGTAAGGTGAATGAGCAGTCAGGCTGCACCCTAGGCAGAAGGTGCCAGGGCCCAGGATGTGGGCTGGGGGTTGAGCAAGAACAAGGCACAGAGAGGCAGGAGGAAGCCCGGCTCCACGTCAGCTGGCCCTGGAGGCCAGGGCCAGGCGGCTCCAAACAGCTTCCGCTCTGGAATCTGGCCATGGCCGCCCTCAGAGCTCCTGCCCAGTGGGTCACACCTGGAAATGCAGAGGGGAAGGAAACAGATTCTTCCCACAAAGCCAGTTCCGGTGGCCTCTGCGGTCCCAGCCTCAAGCTGGCCAAGAGCTCATTAGTGGTGAGGACCTGGGGCAGGCACAGAAACCCAGAGCCAGGGCTGCAACATGACAGGGGAGGCAGGGACACATTGGAGGAAAGGATTCTGGTGGAGGAAATGGTAAGTGGCATACAACATGCCATAGAAATGAGAATCAGACTACCCAGCTTCAAATCCAGCCTTTCCTGCTGGGTGGCTTTGGAAAAGCAGCCTAACCTCTCTGTGCCTCACTTTCTTTTTTCCTTGTTTCTTTTTCTTTCTCTTCTCTTCTCCTCCTGTCTTTTTTGCAGTACTTAGGGGTTGAACTGAGGGCCTTGCACATACTCTCAAGTGCTTTACCACTGAATTGCATGCCTAGCCTTTTTTTTTTTTTTTTTTTTCATCTTGAGACAGGGTCTCACTAAGTTATGCAGGCTGCTTCTGTCCTCGAACCTGTCATCCTTCCGCCTCCACCTCCCTAGACGCTGGAGTGACAGGTGTGAGCCACCTTGCCCCACCCAGTGTGCCTCATTTTCCTAATCTGAAAAATGGGGATCCTAGCAACTCAGGAGGCTGAGGCAGGAGGATCACAGGTTGGAAGTCAGAAGCAGCCTGCACAATTTAGCAAGACCCTGTCTCAAAATAAAAAAATTTTTAAATGAACTGGCGGTGGAGGTCAGGGGTGGAGTGCTGGCCTATCACATGCAAGGCCCTGGGTTTCACTGCAGTGAAAAAGAAAAAAAAAAATAGTGGCGAATACCTATACAGCATTTGCCATGCACTGACAGCTGCTCTGAACTGCAGATATATGTTTTAGCCTCATCCTATAGATGAGGAGCCTGCAGCCATAGCCCTGTGGCATCCGATCCCATCAGATCTCGGTAAGCAGGTAAGCAGGGTCAGCCCTGGTTAGTACTTGGATGGGAGACCGCCTGGGAACACCAGGTACAGGCTTGGGGAAGGACCTGTCCCAAAAATCAATCCGCCATTGAAAACCCTATGAATAGCAGAGAAGCACTGACAATAGTGTTTCGCCTGTTGTATGTAGAGTCTCTATGAGTCAGACACCAACTCCACAGCACCTAACAACAACAATAGATGAGGAAACAGGCCTCCAGGGAGGCGTGTGCCCGCAGGTCCCCTGGGGGTGTGGGTGTCAAGATGCACATTCTATGCCAGCAGGTCTGGGCCTGAGGTTCTGAGTTTCTCACGAGCTCCCAGGTGGTGCTGATGGTTTGGGGACCACACTTGGAACAGTGAGGGACTGAGTGGCCTGCTGAAGGCAACCAAGGCAGTGGGCATCACACCCCTGTGGTGGAGCCCTCACAGTTGCCTACAAGTCCTGCACTTAACTGTGACCCTAACTGCCTGCCCCAGCCCCAGCTTTCTCTCCCCAAGAAAGAAGCAGGAAGTACAGCTCCCCTCCCCCAAGCCCATTTCCTCTCGGGGCCCCTACCACCTCTCTGCCTGGTGACATATGGCCCAGCGTCCCCAGGGTCCTCCCTGTTGGATGGGCTGGAAGTTCTCAGATGTTCATTAGCCAGGGAGATAATTAAGGGTGTAGGGAAGTGAGCTCACCAATTCCCTCTGGCTTTCTGGAGCCCAGCTGGGCCAACGCTGTGCTCTGGGCCCACTGCCCCAGGAGGCTGGAGAGGCTAGGGCAAGACGGAGCTTGCTGGGGCTGGGGCTGGGGCTGGAGAGGCCTCTGCCAACCTCAGGGGAGCCATTCTGCAGCTGGACCTTCCTGTCTGACCTGTGGCCTCCAGCCTGGGTGCTGCTGCTTCCCCGCCATCCCTGTCTGGGTTCTAGGCCTAAAAACAAACTGGAAACCAATGATTGGGCACAGGGGTTCCCTGAGGGGTCAGATGAGAACCATGGGTGAATTCTGCAGGGTGAGGCTAGGCAGGTCATGATGCCACCTGGCTTCAAGATGCACGGCAATTCTCTTTCCAGCGGGGGAAGTCTCGCTGGATGCTAATGCAGCTTTATTTATTTTTTTAATTTTGCGATACTGGGGGTTGGACCCAAGACCTCAAGCATACTTGGTCAGCGCTCTGCCATGAGGCTGCACCCTCAGCCCCTTTTTTATTTCCTATCTTTTTTTGTGTGTGTGTGGTACTGGTGTTTTAACCCAGGACCTCGCGCCTGCATGCTCTGCAAGTGCTCTATCCCTGAGCTGCACCCCCAGCCCATTTTTTTTTTTTACTTTTTTTTGAGACAGGGTCTTGCTAAGTTACATAGACTTCCTCTAGTCTTGAACTTGCGATCCTCCTGCCTCCGCCTCCTGAGCCGCTGGGACGTGCGCCACTGTGCCGGGCTTTTTTTATTTTTATTTTTTTCCTATCTTGAAGCAGGGTCTCACTAAGTTATGCAGGCTGCCCCTGGCCTCGAACCTGCAATCCTCCTGCCTCTGCCTCCCGAGTTGCAAGGATCACAGCATGTGCCACCATGCCCAGCTGCTCACATGGCTTCAGCATCTGTCTGAGGCTGGCTCAGCCCGTTTATGACCAGGACAGAAGGTGACCTCAGAACCGGAATCTTAGGCCATCAACACTGCTGAGCTAGAGTATGTTGTTTTGTGGATTTTTACGTTTCAGTTCCCTTAGATTGATGGCTTAGATATTGCTTTTCTGTTTGTAATAATGACACACCTATTCCTTTTAAAATCAGTTTATTTAGGAATAAAATAAGTACATTAAAATGTAAAGGGAGTAAGTATACAAATATTATGGGGAAATGGAAGAAATAGGGACAGTGGCAGATAGATGGCTAAAGTGAGATGAACCACATGTGGTCTTTTCATTGGTGGCAGGAGCAGAACTCCCAGCTGGGACACGGAACTGTCCTGTGGCCCTGTCTGCTGGAAAAGTCCATCCGGGTTGCCATGGTTGTGTGGGGCCCGGATCTGCTCTGGTCCTCATTTGTGGAGTCTGTGGGTCAGTGTGATCAGGGTGGACTATAAGGGATGTTGAGGAACAGCCCGCTCGCAACACCCTCCTCCTAATGCGCACCCATCATGGAGCGGTGGGGTCTGTAAATCGTCTACCCACTCAATCATTCATTCATGCCCTCGGTTATTCATTCATTCTGCCGATCTTTCTTGAGTGCTATGTGCCACGCACCCGGCCAGGTGCAAGGAGAGAGCCGTGAGACAGGTAGGCAAGACTCGGCCCTCATGGGCTCACAGTTCTGCCGGGGAGAGATAGACATACCCGAAATGATTGCAGTATGTGGCTTGTTGCTCAGAGTGTGTGCTGGGGGAAAAGGAGGTGAGTCCAGGCACCGACGGGTGCGGCTGATCCTGGGGACAGAAGAGCTCATAGGCCACAAGTGAGCAGACAATGAGCTGGCCCTGGGCAAGGAAGGAACCCTTCTATTTTTATTTTTTAAGTAATTTTTTCCCCTGCAGTATTAAGGGGTTGAACCCAGGGCCTCACAGGTGCTAAACAAGTTCTATACCACTGAGCTGCATCCCCAGCCCCTTTTTTTATTTTTCATTTTGAGATAGGGTCTGAGTTGCACAGGCTGCCTCTGGCCTTGAACCTTGGTTGCTGGGATCATAGGTGTGCACCGTCATGCATGATTAAACTAATTTTTTTTTCTTTTTTGGTACTAGAGGGCTGAACCCTGGGCCTCACGCCTGCTTTGCAGGCACTCTGCCACTGCACTGCACCCCAATTTATTTTTTAAATTGAGACAGGGTCTCACTAAGTTACGTAGGCTGCCTCTGGCCTTGAGCCTGAGATCTTCCTGCCTCTGCCTCCTGAGTTGCTGAGATTACAGGTGTGAGCCACTGTGCCCAGTTGATTTAAGTAATTTTTTAAATGAACTGCAGATACATAGGGGCAGATCATAATTTAGATGATGGTGTATTCTCTTCCTTGGTCTTTGCATGACCTGCTTTATTAAAAGTTGCTGTGATTATTTGAGTCTTGAGGGTTTTGGTTCGTTTGTTTCTTTGGTTAGTTGTTTTGGGGCCTCAGGCATGCTAGGCAAGCGCTCCACCATTGAGCTACATCCCCAGCTCCACAGTTCTTTGAATTATAGTATTTTCCCTGGATACCCATCAATCCAAACAAAATCTAGGACCCTGATAGTGACCGGCACACAGCCTTGAGGCTGTTTAATCCCTTTCCAGAGTCCCTGCATTGAACGGTCTTTATCACTTCCTATTTTCCTTTTTGTACATTTTATTATATCTTGTTGTTAGGTGCTGTCGAGTCAGGTCCAACTCATAGAGATCCTATGTACCAACAACACATACAATCCACATCATCTCTGACACTCAGTGTTGTTGGATTTTTAAGGTTTTCTAATCAAGTATAAAACTGTTACTGATTGACATCTAGATTTGCATTTCATTAATCACAAATGATTTTAAACTTCTTTTCCAACCCTAAAGTCTAAAATATATTTACCTATGTTTCTACCAAGGGTTCCACAGCTTTGCTTTTGTCCATAATTGATCATTTTCCCCAACACCTAGGCCGGAAATATATTTACCTATACATTCTACTAAAGATTTTTAAATGATGTCTTTGTTTTGACACTGAAGTTGTTAATCTGGAGTTGATTTTTCATATGGTGTGAGTTAGGGATTAGTCACATAATCTTAGAAGCTTCTGTGGGAAGACATGGATTTTGGAGACAGTGGGTTAGGATATTCAACTGAGACTATTTTTGGTTTATTTATTTTTTGCCCTGCACATGCTAGATGAGTGCTCTATCACTGAGCCACACCTCCAACCCTTAAGTGGGACTTTGGAGTGTCCTAGAAGTTATTCACTGGACTTTGAGTGCTAACTGTGCCCCTCTCATAGACTGCCTGTGAGATCTTATCCTTCATCTTTGTGATCTTCAGTCTTCTTCTCTGTGAAGTGGGAATTACAGTACATAATGCCCTGGATTACCATGAGAATTTCATGAGATGATGTGTACAGCATGCTGCCCATATTGCCTGGTACACAGCATAAGGATGCTAGTGCTTATTGATCACTTAGTGTGTGCTAGGTGCTGTGCCATACAACACTTTACTTGGGTTATTAACTCATTTGACCCCCGACACCCAGGAAGTAGCTGGTATTTCCCGTGCTGTACAGATGAGCAACTGGACCTTGCAAAGGAAGAGTAAGTCTTCCAAGGATGAGGACTGGGGCCTTGGCAGGCTGTAGCAATCTCATCCTTAATCACTACACATCAAAGCCCTCCCCTCCCCTCTCTCTGCTGCAATCCAGACCCATGGCCCAAGGAGGGCAGGAGAAACAGTGGTCTCTCCAGGATGGGGGGTCTAGAAGGGGAGATAAGGGAGCAGAAGCAGCGGGTCAACCTCCAGTCCTCCCTTTGACTCTAAGCCTGAGGAGTGGCTGGAAGGAGGGCAGGCTGGGCCTGTGCAGGGGAAGTCCACCCAGCCATAAGCCACTGCCCAGCCATGGTGAGGTAAGTCCCTAGGTTCCCCAGGGCCCATACATTATCATAGCCACTGTAGGACCTAGGATTGCTTCGGGGTCAGGCAGGAATTATTCCCAAAGCCCATTCTCAGGGCTTTTATCCACAGCTGAGCCTGAGCAGAAAAACCCAGTCCTGGGGGCTTCTCACAGTGAGGGGCTGAGAATCCAGTTGAAGCTGCAGACTCACAGACCGCCATAGAAACAGGTTGTTGAGCTGTGTTGGAACCCAGCTCTGCAACCTTGGGAAGCTCAGTTACCTTCTCTGAGCGTCAATTTCCTTACCTGTAAATTGGGAATGAACTGTGCTACTTTCCTAAGAGATTTAGAAATGATTTACCTAGGAGGCATGTGAGGGCTGGGATTTAGCTCAGTTGGTAGAGCGCTGTGCTGCAGTCTCTGAGGTCCTGAGTTCAATTCCCAGCACCGCAAAAATGGGAGAAGGACCTGGCAATCCACTCCCAAGGCAATCCTGAAACAGTCTGCCATTGAAAACCCTATGAGGGTTGCTATGAGTTGGATACCGACTCGACGGCACCTAACAACAACAACAGGAGGCATGAGTGCCCCATGGGTGGGCCTGGTGATGGGAGTTGCTGTTCTGCTTCCTGTTTTCATGATCCTGTCCCAGGCCCAGTGGGAGATGGTATAACCCACTCAAGGAATTTAGAGCCTCCTGGAGGAGACAAACCTCCAATGTATTTCCAGCAAAAGGGACTTCTAATGAGCTAATGTGTCCCTCCATGAAAGCTGGTTCAAGGGGATTAAATTGTTGGTGCAGCAGCTTGGTGGTAGAGCACTAGCATGCACAAGGCCTTGGATGCCATCCTGAGCACCACAAATATATAAAATACAACTACAAAGTCTTTGATATCCCTTCTTTCAAAAATGGAGCTTCTCCCAGAGTGAGGATTAGACTTACTAATTTGCTTCTTTCTGTTTTGTTTTTGAGACAGAATCTCACTATGTAGCCCAGGTTGGCCTGGAAACTCCCTATTCTCCTGCCTCAGCCTCCTGAGTGCTGGGGAACACAGGTGTGCCCCACCTGGCTTAGCAACTCACTTTTTTTTTTTTTTTTTCAGTACTGGAAGATTGAATCCAGGGCCTTAGGTGTACTTTTGCAAGCACTTTACCACCTGAGATGCATCCCCATCCCATTTTTAACTTTTATTTTGAGACAGGGTCTTTCTTAATTGTGTAGGCTGCCTCTGGCCTCAAACCCATGGTCCTCCTGCCTCTACCTCCCAAGTCACTGGGATTATAGGTGTGTACCACCATGCCTGGTTTACACCTGATGTAGTGACTCACTTCTAAGGAACAGAATATGGTAAGATTGATGGAATATGACTTCTGTGATTAGGTCATAAGAGGCATTGTTCTTGCACTGTCTGGAATCACCCTCCCAGGGAAGCAAGCCGCCATGTTGTGAGGACACTCAAGCAGCCCTATGAGAAACCCTCAAGGTGAAGACGAGAGGCCTCCTGCCAATGGCCACAGGACTGAGTCATCTTGTAACTTGATCCTGTGGCCACTATCAACCCTTAATGTGATTGGCATATTTTTATTGTTGCTGTTGAGACAGAGTCTCACTGTGTAGCCAAGGCTGGCCTTGAACTCATGTTGATCCTCCTGCCTCAGCCTCCCTGAAGCAGGATAGAAAATCAGGGAAAATTGGGGGACACGGCTTTCCATGAATCTCACTAGTTGAGAGTTGAGAACTTTGACACAACTCCTAAGAAGACTGCCGTGAGGCTGCCTGCATAGAGACATTATTTTTTGAGAGATATTTTAAATAATGAAAATGTTAAAATAGCAGTAAAAAAAATGGAGTAAAAAAATGTATGTAACCTTTAAGTTTTGCCTCCCCCTCTGTAATTCTGTGCTTCTTTGAGGCACGCCTGGGCAACTCCCTCATGATTCTTTTCTTAAATCTGTACAACGTATAATCTCATTTTACTAAAGGGAATTTCCTCCAATAGGCAAACCTACACAGTGGAACTTTGTCTTTTGATCTTATTGGCACATCCCAGCCTGACAGGCCTTTCTAGGCTCATGTCACACTAGGCACCCAGAGCTAGGAGCCCAGAACTAACATCACACAGGGCAGGCCCTAGGTTAAATAAACTGGACGGAACACATGTGCCAGCCCCTGTTTTGGCTTCTGGTGCTTCACTCCCTTCTAAGTTCTTGGATGCCTATCTTTCGCTTTCTCTGAGTGATTCTTTGAGGCGTTCTAACGTGTGGACTTAATAAACTCTCTAACTTTGTTTCACTTTCTCTGGCTTGTTCTGAAATTCTTTTCTGCAGTGAAGCCAAGGATGCAGCTTAACCTGAGTGGAGGTCCTGAGTGGAGGTCCCAGCTAGGGGAACTCCTCAGGCTAGGCAGCCATGCTGTGCTGTACCTCTCTGCTGTGGCGCCGGTAACATCTCGACTACTGAGATTATAGGCATGCCCAACCATGTTATTTTTTAAAGCTCTCCATGTTGTTGTTAGGTGCCGTTGAGTCATGTCTGACTCATAGCGACCCTCATAGGGTTTTCAATGGCAGACTGTTTCAGGATTGCCTTGGGAGTAGGTTGCCACGTCCTTCTCTCATTTTTGCGGTTCTGGGAATCGAACTCAGAACCTCAGAGACTGCAGAGCGGCGCTCTACCACCTGAGCTAAATCCCAGCCCAAAGCTCTCCATGGTAATCCTTATTTGCTGCCCAAGTTAAAATCACTGTCTGGGAGTTCTTAAGTGTTCCATCGACAGATCAAATGTAATGAAGAAATAAAATGGGAAGTAGGGAGGGTCCTTCTAATTCAGAATTCTGTAAGTATGGTCTCCAGCATCACCTAGGAGGTGTCCCACTCAGCACCACTATGTACAACGGAACAAGACACTCCCCAATTCTGTGCTAGGCACATGATCTTTTTTATGCTTAAGTCCGGTGTTATAGACACTATGTCAATCCATCTAGTTGAGGGTCTTGCTTTTTTTTTGTTGACCTGCCATTCTCCCAAACATGATGTCCTGCTCCAGGGATTGGTCCCTCCTAAGATTTTGCTTTACTTGATTCTATAGTCAACGCCTATGGAAGCAGCAGTCAAAAATCAAAAGATGAATTGTATTGGGAAAAGCTATTCAAAAGACCTGGGAAGGAGATTGTTGTTTTTGTTTGTTAGGTGCCATCGAGTCGAGTCCGACTCATAGCGACCCTATGTGCAGCAGATCGAAACACTTGCCGATTCTGTGCCAGGCAAACAATCTTATTTATGTTTAAGCCCATTGTTGCAGACACTGTGTCAATCCATCTGGTGGAGGGTTTTCCTCTTTTGCGTTGACCTGTCACTCTTCCAAACATGATGTCCTTCTCCAGGGATTGTTCTCTCCTGACTACATGTCCGAAATATGTAAGGGGATTGTTAGAGATGCACATTCTTGGGCTCTTGGCTCAGAAGCTCTGACATGGAGCTCAGCATGCTTATTATTTTATTTTGCGGTGCTGGGGATGGAACCCTGGACCTTGCACATACTAGGCAAGTGCTCCACCACTGAGCTGCACCCCAAACCCCTAAGTAGCGTTTTATTATTTATTTAGTTAGTTTTGCATCTATTGCCATGCCACACTGGCATCAGATCCCATCTGATCTCAGAAGATAAACAGGGTAAGGCCTGGTTAGTCTTTAGATGGGAGACTGTCTGGGAATACTGGATGGGGTAGACGTGGGAGAAGGACTCTGAAGCCTACTCCTGAAACAATCAGCCATCGAAAACCCTATGAACAGTAGAGAAGCACTAAGGTAGTGCCTCACATGGCACGGTATTGGGTGGGTAATGTTTTGTTCTGTTGTACATAGGGTCGCTATGAGTCCTACCTGACTCTAGGGGACCTAACAAGAAATTAGTTTTGCAGTACTTGGTTGAATCCAGGGCCTCTCACATACTTTGCAAGTGCTCTAACCACAAAGCTACACCCTCAGCCCTTTAAATTTTTTTTTTTTTTTTTTTTTTTTTTTTGGTGACTGGGTCTGGCTAAATTGCACAGGCTGCCTCTGGCCTAGAACTTGCTGTCTTACTCAGTCTCCTGAGTCTCTAGCATTATAGGTGTGTGACACCAATGGACCCAGTCCAAGTGGTGTTTTATTTTATTTTGTGCAGTACTGGGGTAGGGGGTTGAACCCGGGGTCTCACGTGTACTTTTCAAGTGCTCCGCTACTGAGCTACTGAACTGCACCCCCAGCCTTTTTTTTTTTTTTTTAACTTTTTATTTTTGAGTCAAGGTCTTGCTAAGGCTTGCAGGCTGCTTCTGGCCTCGAACTTGTGATCCTCTTGCCTCCGCTGGGATTACAGGCATGCACCAATGCTCCTGGCTAGGTTTGTTATTAATTTATTTATTTCTATTAATTAATTAATTATTTATTTATTTTTGCAGTGCTGGGGGTTGATCCCAGGGCCTCGAGCTTGCATGCTTTGCAAGTACTGGAACAGTGACCTGCACCGTCAGCTCTTTTTTTTTTTTTTTTTTTACTTTTTGAGACAGGGTCTTGCGAAATTAAGCAGGCTGTGTCTGGTCTCAAACTTGCGATCCGCCTCCCGAGAGGCTGTGATGACTGGCTTGGGCCACTGCGCCCCGCCTATTTTAGGTGTTTTTGAGAAAGGCATCTTGCTGTGTAGCTCAGGCTGGCCTCCAACTCGCGATCGTCCTGCCTCAGCCTTCCCAGGGGTGGGATCACATGCAGGCACCCGGCCAACTTCCCGCAGTGTCCTAGCAGCACCTGCTGCAAGGCGCATGCGCGCTGCTCATGCGGGAGGTTCCCTGCTGGCTGGAACAGAAGAACCCGCCCGCTCTCACTCTCTCCTTGGCGCGCTGGTGACGCAGTTCCTGTTTGTGAGCCGCCATGTTGGAGAGGCCCCGGCGGCGAAGGACTGAGGACCAGAGGGAGGCACCCAGGCCTGGGCTGGCAAGGTGCTGTTGCTGACTGTTCTGCAGCTCACGGGGAATGGCTACGACCGGCATCTATTGAGTGAACTAGAAAGGGTCCGTCCTCGGTGAGCCTGGAGCAGACGCCATGGCCCCAGCTGACACCTCGATCGCCCGGCTGAGGAAGTCCCGCCCAGTCCTGACCCACAGAGACCGTGAGACAGTGAGTGTTTGCTGTTAGAGGTCGCTGAGTTTTTAGTGATTTGTTACATTGCAAATAGATAACTAATGTGGATATTGATGGGGGAGCTGCTGGGAATACCTAGAATTTGTGTTTAGAGAGGCAAGAAACACAAACTGAGTTCAAGATGGAGACCTGGTGTGGATGCTGATTTGAATATATTAACTGTTTGTGTTGTTTTGTTGTTCTTTTGTTTTGAAGTACTGAGGGGTTGGACCCAGAGCCTCAGTCTTCCACCACTCAGTTCCACCACCCCCCAGCCCTTCTGTGTGTGTGTGTGTGTGTGTGTGTGTGTAGGGGTTGGATTTTTTCCCCTCCTTTTTAATTTAATTTAATTAATTAATTTTTTTACAGCCCATTTTTATTTTTTACTTTGAGACAGGGTCTCACCAAGTGGCGCAGGCTGCTTCTCGCCTCAAACCTGTGATCCTCCTTCTGCCTCCTAAGTGGCTGGGATTACAGGTGTGGACCACAGTGCCCAGCTCAATTGTTGTTTTGCCTTAAGTTGATATTTGGGAAATGTTAATAGCATGTGGTTAGTGAGTGATATTTAAGACGGTTTTGTCCATTTTCTTTGGTGTGATGAGGGTATAGTGGTTTGGTTTTGTAAGAAAGGTCTTATGTTTTAGAAAAACATATTCAAATATTGACAGCTGAGGTTATGTGCTCTTGGGGATTTGCTTGAAACTAATCAGGATGTAAGGGTGTGTGTGTGTGTGAAACAAAATGGCCACAGGTTGCTGGTTGCTGGTGGGGCAGTTTGCATTTGGGCGTTTTGAAATTTTCCATTGTAAGCTGTTTCTCAGAATACCGAATGAACCCAACATACCCATTTTACAGATGAGCAAAGAAAACTCCAGCAGCAAGTAGAAAGATTGAAGGAAGTGGGGCTATGAAGTTGTGGACACTGAGGAGTGTCCTTAGACTGGGCTGTGTGGTTGGTTCATCCTGAGGGTGCATGCTCAGACTGAGAGGCTTTGGACATGTACTGAAGACCCTGCGGTGTCATGGCTGACCTTTACACTCATACATGCAAGAGGCATCTTTTAGGTCTGTGAGTGCTTTAACATAGGAAGTCACCACGAGTGTGCTTTATTGCATTTTATTTTGGGTCTTTCCTTTTAAAGGAGATACTTATGGTATAATCAAAGGGAATACAGTGAAAAGGCAGTGTCCTTCCCCTTGCCTTCCAGTAACTTCCCAAAGACAGTCAGTTAAATATTTATTTATTTATTTATTTATTTATTTATTTATGCAATTCTGAGGGCTGACCCTTTTGCCTTGCACATGCTAGGCAAGTGCTCTACCACTGAGCTGCACCCCCAGCCCAAGGTAAAAATTACGAATGAGATATTTTACATTCTTCTTCATCCTGTATCCGCTTTCTAGGGTTGCCCAAACAAAATGCCACATGCTGGGCAGCTTAAACAACAGATATTTTTCTCACAGTCCTGTGAGCTGCAAGTCCAAGATCATGGTGTAGGCAGATCCAGTTTCTCCTGAGGCCTCTCTCCTTGGCCTGTAGATGGCCAAAGTCGTGCTGTGTCCTCACATGGTCTCTGCACACATGCCCAGGGGTCTCTTCCTGTTCTGCTAAAGACACCAATCAGATTGGATCAGAGCCCACCCTAACAGCCTCAATTTTTGTGTTTTTTTTTTTTTTTTGTTGTTGTTGTTGTTGTTTGTTTGTATGTTTTTTTTTGGTTTCTGCTTTTTGAGTCAGGGTCTAACTGTAGCCTAACCTGCTCTCAGACTCTGGATCCTCCCGCATCAGTCTCCCTAGTGCGGGAATTATAGGTATGTGTCCTCATGTTAACAGAATCATCCCTCTGAAGACACTACTTCTTACTACAGTGACATTCTGAGTTGTTGCCGCTGGGGCTTCAGTATATGAATCTGGCCAGAGGACAAACAAAAATCAGCCATAATACATGTAAGTCTTCAAAGCCCATTGTGTGTCTTAGTCTTAGGCTACTCTTTAGTCTCAACGGGCCCCATGCTGAGCACTCAGTCACCACATGGGGCTTCCATCTTGGATGGCACAAGTTTGAGTGGCAGCAGCACACAACAGACAGGTCTCCTGCCCTCATTAGGCTTCCACCCTGCTAGAGGAGACAGACAGTAAGTCAAGAAGTAGCCACGTGCAGTGGTGCACTCCTGTATTCCCAGTGCCTTGGGAGATGGAGACAGGAAGATCATGAGTTCAAGGCTAGTGGCAGCCTGTGCAATTTAGACGTTGCCTCAAAAATTAAAAAATGGGCTAAGAGTGCAGCTCAGGGGTAGAGCACTTGCAAAGTATGTGCAAGGTCCTGAGTTCAACGGTAGTGGAAAGAAAAAGCTGAGAAATAAAAGGCACAGTGTGCTGTGAACATTTCAGAGAGCAAAATAGAGGAGAGGAGTGGGGCAGCTGGGCCATGGGGTCCCTGTCCACCCTCTGCTTCTCCCAGGGCTTCCTATGGGAATGGCACATCAATACATTCCCGTTTTAAACACAGATCGTCATGTTCCGTACAGGCTTTTCCGTTCCTTGCCTTCCTCACTTGCAAATGTTTCTTGAAACTTGCTCACCATTGTGATGCAGGGATCTCAGATTTTAGTCAATCATTTGGAACATAAAAAGACAGGGTCCTACTGAGCTACAATAATAGAGGCTGGCAATTTGCACCAACATCTCCCTGACCCTCACCATAGCCCTGTGCTCTTTCCAAAATGCAATTCAGGTTCATGGACAGCATTTGTAAACAGATGGATGATAAAAGCTACTACAGAGAAATGGCCAGCCTTGGATTTTAGATGCCAAATGATTGGGTGTGAGAGGTCTCCTTGTCATATTGAAGGACTAACACACAATCTTAAGATAATGTTAGATTAATATGCACTAGTGGTATGATTATAGTGCTAATGTACACTAATTGTTGTTGTTGTTAGGTGCTGTCGAGTCGTGTCCGACTCATAGCGACCCTCATAGGGTTTTCAATGGCTGACTGTTTCGGGATTGCCTTGGGAGTGGGTTGCCATGTCCTCCTCCCATAATGTACACTAATAGAATATATTATATTTCGTTAATGTATAACAAATATATGGTCTCAAGATACAAATATGCTAAGATTATATAACATATGAATATAATATGTAAGATCATAAAATAACAGGAAAACAAGTGGCTGAGAAAAATCACAAGGTAAAGTGCCAAACTGAGCCAAGCTGAGAGGTTCCTAACTCTGCCATTGAGATCAGGGCCAGCAGCCCCAGGGAGGGCTCCAGGTTGTACTTGGGGACAAGGCTGTCCTGAGGTCTCAGGGTCCCGCAGGACTCTGCCTTTGGATCTCACTCTGGGCAGGGAGAAGCTTCCAGAAGGGAAAGTGGTGCCAGAAATTAAGATGGAATCTGCCTGCGAGCCTCCGTGTGGGTGAAGTGGGAGGTGAATGAGGACACATTCCTGTGATGCTCCACCCCACCCTGGAGCCCTAGATCCCTCTGTGTCCCTACCAGCTGCTCTGCGCCACGCATGGCATTCTGACACTCTGCCCATGCCTAAGTTCCTGGCAGTGTGCCTGTCCTGGTGACAGAGAACCAGGTGACTCTGAAACGGCCCAGTGGAGCCACCAGTAGTACCTGCCTCATCTGTCCACACGTGGGAGATGCCAGAACAGGGCCTGGGCCGCACCATAGGAATGGGCTGTCACTGGTGCGTCCTGAACCCTGGCAGGCCCTGCAAGGCCAGGGAGCGGCCTCTGCCCAGGACCAGACTGCCCTACCTGGGACAGCCTCTACCAGGAAGAGCATTGGACTCTGAGCCACGCGACCTCTGCCCCTCCCAGCTCTGAGACCAACCTCTCTAAGCCTTAGTTTTTCCATCTGGAGCATGGGCATGGGCTCTGGGCTGACTGGGCATTTGCTTAGAACTCTGGTGGGTGGACTGTGTAAGGACGTGGGAACTGATTCTGAACGGAGTGGGCGCCGCTAGAGCTCACAGATGAACTGCCTGCCCTGCCCTGGGCCCCCGCCAAGTCCTGTCCCTGCTGCTCTGACCCCTGAGGGAGGGATTGGAGCTGCTGAGCTGTCTCCGGCAGGTCCTGACCTGTCCTGGTTGGGAGGCTGTGGAGGGGGGAGCAGCCCACACAGGTTAGATCTGTGTCCCCAGCTCCTGCTCAGACTCTTGGGCCACTGAGGCTGCCCTCAGCTTCTCCACCTGCCTTGGCGTCCGTCTCCTCCAGCCCTTCCTCTCTGCGTTGCAGCTCTGCCTCCTGCAGCTCCTCCTGTCTTCTCCTCTCACAGTCTTTGCGCAAGCTGCTCCCACGGCCTGGCATTCCCTTCCCTCTCTTTGCAGACTCCTACTCATCCTACGAAGACTCCACTCTGCCAAGCCCAGCCACAGTTCTCCCCTGTTTCCACCCACTCCATGGTCCCTGCCCAGCCGGGTCTCACCACTAGGCTCTGGGTCCTCTGCTTGTAACCTGGGGACAGTGGGTTCTCTGTTGTTGTTGTTGTTAGGTGCCGTCGAGTTGGTATCCGACTCATAGCAACCCTCATACAGTTTTCGATGGCTGACTGTTTCGGGATTGCCTTGGGAGTAGATTGCCAGGCCCTTCTCCTATTTTTGCGGTGCTGGGAATTGAACTCGGGACCTCAGAGACTGCAGCACAGCGCTCTACCAACTGAGCTAAATCCCAGCTGGGGTTCTCTGTAGATACTTATTAAAATCAAATGGATAAGCCAGGCCCAGTGGTGCAAAGCAAATGAATAAGCCAGGCCCAGTGGCACAGTGGCGCATGCCTATAATCCCAGCAAGTCACGAGGCTGAGGCAGGAGGATCGGGAATTCAAGGCCAGAGGTAGCCTGCATAATTTAGTGAGACTCCGACTCAAAAAAAAAAGAAAGAAAGAAAAGGGGGCTAAAGGTGTAGCTCATTGGCAGAGCACTTACCTAGCATGTGCAAGGCTCTGTGTTCAACCTCCATGGTACTGAAAAAAAAAAGACAAAACAACAAAAAAAAAACCCAGGATATAGGCAGGCAGGAGCAAAGAAATGAAGGGACAGATCCCCAATTTTTGAATGTCTGTGAATGCAAGGAAGGCGTCTCTTCCTGCCATAGTGAGATACTGAGGGCTCAGTAATCGCAAGTTCATGTTTAACAGTCTGGCTGGCCACCCCCAGCAGGACGAGGTGTGGGGAGGCACAGCCCCTCCCCATAACACGGCTGGACCATTGGGCCGCTGGGGAGTTCTTCCTACCGAGACTACCAAGGGCTGGACAGGCAGGGCCCTGCGCAGTGGACACATGCATAGACGTAGCCAGCCCAGCCCTGAGTGTGTGTGGGGCTCGGGATGGGGTATGCAGTCCCCAGCAGCTGGAGGCCCTGGCTTCCTTCCTCAGCCTGCCACTGCCACTAGCCACCCACCCTGTGCCTCCTCCATCAGTGACCTCCCAAACCCTACATCTCCTCCTTGGGAGGTGCCCAAACAGGCGCCAGGCCACCGGAAAAGTGGCCAATCCCAAGAGCCTCCAAGTCCCTTGTGACACATCAGCCACCGATCTGCCAAGCTGCGGGCAGAGCTCTGGACCTGGAGACACCAGGCTGTGCTGACATAAAACACAGTCCAGGAGCCAGGACCACGCACCCTTCTGGAAACAGGAGGAAGCAGCCCCACAGGTGTCCTTGGGAGGAGAGATTGGCGCCTGCCCCACCCTTGAACAGCTGGGTGACTCTCAGGAGGGCCCAGGGCCCAGCCTGGCATCACTCTGTAAATCTTCAGCCGCTCAGAAAGTGTGCGCCAAGTGCTGGGCACAGGGCTGTGACCAAGACCAGATTCCAGGCACCATGGAGCCGGCCTTCGAGAGGGGTAGGCCACGAGCTGGGGGACACGAATAACAAGTAAACCACGCGCTGTCATTTCAGAGAGGACTGAATGGTGGGAAGAGCGTCAGGGCTGGGGGCTGCATTTAGAGAGGAGGCCAGGGAGGGACCCTCTGGGCACACAGAGGTGAGGCCAGAAGGGCTTCAGGAAACCAGTGTTAGAGTAGTCCAGGGGAGGGACTCGCTCCTGCAAAGGACTGTGGGGGAGCTAAGGAGGCCAGGGGCCTGGGGGGAAGTGGTCAGAGGGTGTCTCAGGGGCAGCCAAGCCTGGGAGATGAAGGGCCTTGGAGAATGTGACCTGGACAGCACAGAGATTTCCAGCCTGGGAAGCCCCTCCCCTGCGTGGCCCTGTCTCACCCCATTTTCGGGGTCTTTCCCACGTGTTTGGGAAAGGTGCTGTCTGAGCTGGAATCTCCCCTGTGGATGGGAGCAAGCAATGTCTGCAGCCAGAAAGGGGAACAAAGCCCGTCACCCAAAAGGCCACGGGAGGGAACTTCCTTCTGTGTGCCAGGCCTGCTGCTGGCGGCGCTCCAAGTCTGAGCCCCTTTGACCCTCACAGCTCCCCTGTCCAAGGCTGGTTCTGCTGCCCCCATTTTTGAGACCAGGAGACCAGCCCCAGTGCAGCTCGCTCAAGACCATAAGCCTCAGAAGGCAGGACCAGGTGAGCCCAGCTCACCTTTGCCCCAGAGGTTTGTCAGCTCTCACTAAGCCTCATGACGGCCCATGCACAGGGAGCCTGTGGGTTGTGCCCCCTTTCCACCTTCCCCAGTTCTGTAAGTGGTGCCACCGTCCCCCTGCTGGCCAAGTCAAACACTCCGGAGCCATCTCGTCTCTTCTCCTCGACTGCCTCTACCCAGGGGCCAGTCACTAACAGCCTTTGATCGGCCTTGGAACACCCTTCACACCCATCGTATCCACACTGAGCATTTCTGTCTCCCATGAGAGAGAGAAAGAGGAAATTAAATTGTGGCAGGCTATCATTGATCTAGAGAAAGCCACACTGAGGTCTGTGGGCGCCTTTCTCTAAAGATATACTTCACATGACTGCAGTAAACGCAGTGTGTTTGGAAGACAGGCCAGCTGGCGGCTCACAGCACCAATGACAAACACCTCGAGACCCTCCCCTTGGCACCACCCTAGAGGCACAGGAGCCCCCTCGGTGGTAACTTCTGCCATGAGAGAAACCATTAGAGGGCTGAGGATCACTGTCCAACCCCAGTTCTCCGTGTGGGGATAAGGTTCTAAAATTGAGTGTGTTGATGGTTTTCCAGCTCTACAAATAAGCCAAAAACCACCAAAATTTTCACTTTGAATGGGTGCATTGGGTGGTGTGTAGATTATATCTAAACAAACCTGTGAAAAACAAACACCCTGGAGCCAGGCATGGTGGCGCACACAGGTAATCTTGGCACTTGGGAGGCGAAGGCAGACGAATTGAGAATTCGAGGTCAGCCTGGCCTACGTAATAAGACCCTGTGTCAGAAAATGAAAAAGACAAACCAAACACCCAAGGTACCTACGTCCACCCCCAGAAGGGTGGGGATCCACATTACTCAGATAAATAAAAAGAAAGAAAATCGTGCAGCCCCCAAAATGTTGCCTAATAGCGATAATCAGAGCTGCTGTTTCTTCGGGGCCGTAACATGCTGGGCCCTCTTTTAAATGTCAGCTGCTGTCACCTGCACCACCACTCTTGTCAGGCTGACAGTGGTATCCCACTTGATAGACAGGGAGACTGAGGCACACTCTGGGACTGTGACTTGCCAAGGAAGTTTCACAGGCAGGGTTTGAAGTGAGCTGTTTAGCTATAAACCCCGAAGTAAAGGGGATATAATAGTGTAATGAACAATAATTGTCACGGCTCCTCCGTGGGCCGACGGGCAGGGCCCATCATGGTCTTTACTGGCACTAAGCATGTTCCGTCCACTGTGGTAATGTGGAGCAAACCTTGTTTTGTTTCATTTGTTTGTTTTTGAGATAGGGTTGTGCTAGGTAGCCCAGGCTGCCTGGAGCTTGTGTTCCTCCTGCCTCACCTTCCCTAGTACTGGGATTACAGGTGTGCCGCCACACCTGGCCTGGAGCAAGTCATTCCGGACAAGTGAGAGGTCCTCTGGTTGGAGTCCCCCCTGCCCTTGCTGGGTTATGCTACTGCAAATAGCAGACATTATGTCCTTTGCAGGTGATTCTGTGATGTCCTCTAAAAATCTCATCTTCGTCTATTGTTTCCTAAATATATTTTTATGGTTGGTTGGCTCAAGTCAAGAGACAGAGCCCACACATGGCACTGGGTGATATATCACTTTTGTTATTGGGTGCCGTTGAGTCAAATATGACTTGTGGTGACCCTATGTACAACAGAAAGAAACCCTCCCCAACACTGCCACACACATGATCTTTTCATGTTCAAGCCCAGTGTTGCAGCCACTGTGTTTCTTCTCGTGTTGAGTTGTGCCACATCAGTAAAATGAGGTCCTAGGGGCTTTACTTCATTTCCATCATTAAGGTCTACTCTACTTTGAGGAGGCAACTCTTCCCCAATTTCTTGAGTGCCTTCCAGCCTGGCGGGCTCATTTTCTGGTACTATATTTGACAGCGCTCCTCTGCCTAGTCATAGGGTTTTCAGTGGCTAATTAATTGTTTTGGGAGCAGGCTTCCAGGTCCTTCTCCCTAGTCTGTCTCAGTCTAGAAGCTCAGCTGAAACTTGTCCACCCAGGGGGGAGGGGGGCGTCTGCTGATATCTGAAATACCAGTCGCATAGCTTCCAGCATCACTGCAACACACAAGCCCCCACAACATGACAAGCTGACAGACAAGTGGGGGTATATCGCTTTTGTTGTTCTTGGGTGCCGTTGAGTTGAATCTGACTCATGGCCACCCTGTGTACAACAGAATGAGCATACCCAACACTGTGCCATGCACACAATCTTTTTGTTTGAGCCCAGTGTTGCAGCCCCTTTAATCTATAATGATTCCTTCCTTTTTATTTTCTTGCCCTTTAGTTGCTGTAGAAAGCGTGGACTCTTTGCTAGTAATCATTGATTTGCTGCTTCTTAAATGGCCTCCAGCAGAAACTGGAGCCTTTGCCCAGAGAGTGTGAGATCTCCACCTTACCAATTATCTTAAAAGAAAAACTAGTGGTGGGTAGAAAAGGGAGTCACGCTGATTTTTGGCAGCAGCTAACTTACTCATTTGCCCATGTTGTCACAAGTCCTGTCCACTCAGGGCGTGTCTGGACTCTGCCTGTCTCCTGCAGAAGGACTGAGGAGATGAGGGTGGAAACAGGAACGGGGGTGGGGTGGTCCTCCAGCTGCTGGTGGCCTGGCCTAGGCAGTGCCTTTGGTGAGGGATGCTGGGGACAGGTTCCAGGGATCTCCCGAGGGTAGAGTAGGTCAAATGCCCTGGAGGGGGGGATAGGCTGCAGGGTAGGAGGCATGGGGTGCTCTGCAGAGCTGGCTCCCTTCTCATTGGGAAAAGCAGCTGCCCTACCTCAAGCTCATCCCGCCAGCTGCTCCTCCCACTACCAGCTGCAGCAGGGGAGATGACACACAGAAAATGAGGGTGACTCACCCCTCCGCATGGGCCCCAGCACCCCACGCTCCCCCTCCTGAGTAGGCTGAGCCAACAAGAAGAGACACCACACAACAGGGACGCAGATACCAAGATCAACTGCTTCCTAGTGGCATCAGCGCAGGCAGTTCAGTGCCTTGGCACAAAGCCTCAGTTTCCCATTGGGAAGTCAGAGCATCTGTTCCTCTGGAGCCGAGCCTTTCCAGGAAGCAGTAGTGGTCCCTACTCTTTGGTGGTCTTGAGGAAGAGAGCCTTAGTGGTCTGCAGCTGACCAAGATAGGGGGCTGAGCACATCCTAGGTGGCCCGATCCCCACTAATGTTGGTTCCAAACCCCTGGTGCAGGCACAGCTGAACTAAGGAGGGGGCAGGTCAGGCTGCTGTCCATGGTTCTGAATTCACCACGCTGGCCTCTGTTAAAATGTGGGGGTTTTCTTTATTTTCTCTTTCTCCCTTGATGCTGAGTGGCCATGTTAGTGAAAAGCAACTCAGCAGATGGTTAAGGCTCTGGGCTGCAGAGTCAGACTGCCTGACTCCAAATCCTAGCTCAGCCACCTACCAGCTGCATGAGATTGGGCAATTTTCCTAGTCTTCGCCCAGTGACTCAGTTTCTTCATCTATAAAACAAACTTAAGCACACACCCACTGTCAGACTCGCTGTGAGGATTAAATGAGGTGAAATAACTTTCCTAAGAGTGAGTTAATACTTGTAAACTTTAGTGAGACCCTGTCTCAAAATTTAAAAAATTTGAAAGGGCTGGAGGTGCATCTCAGTGGTGGAGCATTTGCCTAGCATGTGTGAGGCCCTGGGCTCAGTCCCCAGTACCACCAAAGGGGGAAAAAAAGATGAGTCCCAGGTGAAACAATGATGGGTCTGAGCCTCCCCGCTGGAGGGGCAGCTGAACAGTCCAGTGACGTGAGGGGCCCAGGGGCAGGGGCAGTATGTGGCAGGCTTTGTCCGCCCGCCCCCCCCAGCAGGCACAGGGGTAGTGTGCAAGGATCACACTGGTATAAAATAAGCATGTGTCAAAGACTTTCATTAATTAATGGGGGACCTGATAAGATGTTACTGCCAATCCAGAGGTCACTTCAAAAATACAGCAATCAGAAGTGTCGAAGTGAATTTACAAACAGAAGCAAAACCGGTCTCTGTCCACAGGGTAAGAATCAGTTGCCTCTCTGGAGACGCAGTCATTTGCATGTCTGTGCATGGGAATCATCTGAATTACAGCCAGCGTTGTATAATGTATAAAGCAGCATAAAATAGCTTGATGACGACTGAAGGCTGAGGTGACTCAGAAGGGTGCACCAGGCAAGATTCGGGGAATCTCATTTGCCCGTTGCAATACCCGCCAGCGCACTCACGCATGCATGCACACAGGGCCACGCTCACAGGTCAGCTGTCCACACAGCCACGGTCAGACCTACATGACCTGTGCCGCCCCGGCTCTCTCCCCGCCCTGACTTGCCGTCTCAGGGATACACATCCAGTTGCCCATCTCCTCATCTCGCCCCAGCTGTTCTGCTGCTAAGCGTGGTCCTTTCTGCCTGCTGTGCCCACCAAAGTCCTGCTTACCTCATAGCCCCCACTGAACACCCTGCTCTTAGCTGGGAACCCCGGACACCCCTGTACTTACTCTTGCCCGTCTTCCATGGGCCTCTCCAGTGTGGGCTGGAAGGAGAATGTGCCCCACAGTGGGCCAGTCTGGGTTAGGGTCCCAGCTCTGCACTTTGCAGGCATGAGACAGTGGGGGAGACAACGGTGTCTCCCTGAGGTCAGTCTTCCCACTTCTAAAGAGGGACAGTAATAGAGCCGCCCTCATGGGAGCTTATTTTGTTATTAGCCAAGGTTGGGAAAGTGGCTGGCAAGTCTAACCCACAGTCTCAAAAGAGGTCCACTTTTGTTGGCTATTATGAAAATAGGGCTCCAAATTCCTACATCCTGGGTGGGTTGAGACCCTGTAAAGGGAGCGTTGGGAGGAGGCTCTTAGCCCTGTCCGTGGAGGGAGGGATGCCCACTTACATGCAGGGAGTCTCCTCAGCTCCCCAGAATGGCTGCTGTCCTGAGGGGACAGATTCAGCTGGGACTAAGTGAAGAGGCTGTGGGGACTCAGAGCCCCAAGGGGCGCCTGGCCCCATGGCTGCAGCGTGCTGCAACCAGCCAGTCAGTTCAGGGGTGTGGTGATGGGTGGGGCCCGCTGGGGAGGGGAGAAGCTGCGCTGGCCGGGCCCTGATGGCTCGTGGATCGCCTGGCTGCAGGGAGGACAGGGCAGTCTGGGGGCTGAGGAAGGCTAACTTGGAGCTCCACCTGGAGGAGCAGCTGCACTAGGCCCAGAGGGCCCTGGGGACAGTGGTGACAGACGGAGTGCAGGCTTGGGGGTCCACACAGAGATCTCCCAGGTGGATGACCTTGGGCACCGTGTGGCCTCCACCCTCCTTCCTCGTATCCTGTCTTGAGGATGATCTTAAAGGGCCTGTGAGCTTTGACATCAGGCCCCTCAGGGCCAGGCTGAGGCCATGCGTGGTGGCTCTGCCTCAGTGGGCCTCAGTTTCCTCATCTGTGTAACAGGGCTTTCACCCGTACTGACCGGTTCATTGTGTGAATCAACCTGCTGGGGCTAGGGAGGCCCCTGGAACTGGTGGGACATTCTGTCGGCTGCATCCGCCCAGGGTTCTGGAGGCCATTAACAGTGCACCAAGTAGACAAGATGTGGCCTGGCCACAGGGGACCCAGGGCAGGGGGTGGATGAGTTCGCTCTGGCTTCTAGAGCCGGGACGTCCCTTCCCTCCTGGCCTTGGGCGTCAGAGCTCCAGACTCTTGGGCCTTTGGGCTCTGGGACTTTGACCCCAGCAGTCCCCTGGCCCCTCCCTGGCTCTCAGGCCTCTGGGCTCCATCTCAGCTATACCACCAGCCCTCCTGGGGCTCCAGCAGCAGCTGGCACATGGTGGGGCTTCTCGGCACCCGTAATTGTGGGAGCCAATCCCCGTGACACATTCTGTCAGTTCTGTTTCTCTGGAGAACCCGCAGTAACCCAGGGCGGAAGTGCCGTTCAAACCAGCAATGTTCAGATGTTCAGAAAGGACCTGGCTTGGACTGCGTGAGCACTTGATAAACGTCAGCTCTGTGACCAGCAAGGAGACCACAGTCTGGGCAGGGTCATGTGGGCTAGTGGTGAGGACATGGGGTGAGTGGGCAATACGTTTCTGAGTCTAGATACTCACTCTGCTTCTGCCTCCTTGCCCTGTGACCTTGGACAGGTCGCTTGTCCTCCCAGAGTGTCCAGGTCCTCATCAGCGGGAAGGACAATTCCTTCCTCTCCTTCTGAGGGGGACGTGGCTGAGGGCTCTGGTGCACAGCAGAGCACAGGTGTTACTGTGGGAGACGTGGGCAAGGGGAGTGACGGGGGTGGGCAGGGCTAAGAAATGGCTCCTCACAGCCTCCCTCCTCTCTGGAACCGGCCAGTGTTCTTCCCCAGGGCAAAAGGGATTCACACATGAGGTTAAGAGGTTTTTTTTTTTCAGTACTTGGAGGTTGAACCCAGGACCTCGCTTATCTGAGGCCAGTGCTCCATCCCTGGGCTGCACCCCCAGCCCCTTTTCTGCTTTCTTATTTTGAGTTGGAGTCTTGCTAAGTCACAGGCTACCTCTGGCCTCAAACTCGCGATCCTCCTCCTCAGCCTCCAGAGCCACTGGGATCACAGGCATGTGCCATCGTGCCCTGCTTGTGACGAAAGATCTTGCCATGAGAAATTATCCCGAATGATCCAGGTGAGTCCAGTATAGTCCCAGAGGCACTCTTAAGGGGGATTTGGTGACAGAGTAGCAGATGTGGAAATAGAAGAAATCATGATGAAGGAGCCATGAGCCTCCAGCTGCTGGAGGAGGCAGGAGGTGGGGTCTCTCCAGAGCCTCCGAAAGAAACCACCCCTGCTGACACCATAGTTTCAGCCCCAGAAACAGCACTGTGGCTGAGCACTGTAAGCCACTGAGTATGTGGTCCCTTGTCATAGCGGCCACAGGAGACGAGGAGAGAGGTTTGTCTGAGTGGACACTCGGTCTCTCTCCTCTTTGTCACCTAGAAGGAAACAGGCTTAACAGTAGCGGGCAAGTGTGGTTAGGAGAGGGACAGCCTCAGCCGGGGCCCGGGGCTCAGTGTGCGTATGTGAGAGAGTGAGTGGGTGTGTGAGTGAGGGTGAGTGTGGGTATGCGGGGCCTGCTTATGTGTGTGAGTGGATGCGTGTGAGCATACATGTTTGTGAGTCTATAGATTGAGAGGGTGCGTGTGTATGTGTGTGTACATGCATATGAATGTATGTGTGAGTTACACGTGTATATGTGTTGGAGCATTCACGTGCAAGACTGTGTGAGTGCTGGGATGGGGCCGGCCACTGCCTCCAATGCTTTGGAAATGCAGGGACCCAGGCCCTGGGGCTCAAGAGCTTCAGCTTGCAGGTCCACCTCTGGCCCTGAGTCACCTGTGTGGGCTCAGGAGATCTCTGTTCCTCTCTGAGCCTTCATTTCTTCCTCTCTCAATCATGGAGGTTGGACCAGGGTCCAAAGCCCGGCCCCTCCTTCACCATAGCATTCGTGCTGGGCCAGCCCAAGTGCTTGCCTCCCAGCCATGCCCTGATGTCAGACGGATTGGGCGAGTCTGCCTGGTGCGGGGCTGGGTACCTTCCGGTGTGGCCAACCTTGCCCTCAACAGCCTTGGATTAGCTGGCGAAGTCCTCCTCCTTCCCCTTCCAGGAGTGTTCCCTGGGCCCTGTGTGGGCCTCCTTATAAAGTGCGGGAGGACGGACCCTGGGTTGGACAATGTCTCCCCAAAAGGCAAGTCCACCCAGCACCTCAGAACAAGGCCTTATTTGGAAATCGGGTCTTTGTAGATGCAGTCCAGCCAGATGAAGGTAACTGAGGATGCAGGATTAAGTGCCCACTTATAAGGTCTGGGGTCCTTATAAGAAGAAAAACCAGACACCCAGAGGGGTAAAGATGGCAGAGACAGGAGTGATGCAGCCGCCAGAAGCCAGGCCTAGGAGGGGAAGGCGTCTGTCGAGCCATGGGGGAGCAACACCGTGGCCACCCCCGATCTGGCCTTCTATGCTCCAGACTGGGACACAGGGAATTTCTGTTGCTTTATGGCCTGGGTTTGTGGACGTTGGTCTCAGGAGCTCTGTGAAAGTAACACGGAGGGAGAGGAGAGGAGAGGGAAGGCAGAATGGCAGAGGCTGGGGCCAGAGGCCCAGGTGTGAGGAGGGCAGCTTGGGCGGAGGGAAGGGGTGCAGTTAAATGCTGCCAGGATGTGTCTGGACCCTTGTCAGTGACTTTTTTTTTTTTTTTTTTTTTGCGGTACTGGGGATTGAACCCAGGGCCTCGCGCCTGCATGCTCTGCAAGTGCTGGACCACTGAGCTGCACCTCAGCCCATTTTTTTTACTTTTTGAGACAGGGTCTCGCCAAGTTACGCAGACTGCCTCTGGTCTCGAACTTGCGATCCTCCCGCCTCCGCCTCCCGAGCCGCTGGGATTACAGGCGTGCGCCACCACGCCCGGCCCCTTGTCAGTGACTTTAGGAGAAGAGAGCAAATCATGTTCAGGTTTGGGAATTGTGGCTGTGTTTGGGGAAGAGGAGGGGAATAGTGACTAGGGGTGAGCACTGTGGGATTTTCTGTTCTTGCCCTGGGGAAATTCACATGAATGTTTTCTTTGTGATGATTCACCGAGCTGTGCACTTCACATGTGTATCTTTATTATTCTCCGCAGGGAAAATTTTAAAAATTACAAATGACCAGGCATTGGGTTAATCCATCCTTTCTTCCTTCCTTCCTCCCCCCTCCCTCTTCCCCCCCCCCGCTTTTTCCTTCCTCCCTCCCTGCCTCTTTTCTTTTCTTTCTTCCTTTCTTCTTTCTTTTCTTTCCTTTTCTTTTTACCTACCTTCCTTGCTTTTCTTCCTTTCTTTCCTTCCTTCCTTCCTTCCTTCTTTCTTTCAAACTCATTATGTAGCCAGGCTGGTCTTGAATTCACTGTGTGGCTCAGGCTGGCTTCTATCCTCTTGCCTCAGCCGCCCAAGTGCTGGGATCACAGGTGTGCACTACCACACCTAGTATTGGGTTAAATTTTGAGATGTTTGTGTCACCCTTAAGGCTCTCTAAGTAAGTGGTGGCGCTAAGATTGGGACCCAGGTTGGCCTGGTCCCAGATGTTGCTCTGAATGATCCTGGATGGCCAGTGCCTAGAAACTGGGTTCTGACTTCCCTCTTGGTGTCCTTCAACCAAGCCACCCTTCCCAGGATGGCCTGCAGGGGGAGGCAGAGAGCAGAGGGTGCCTGCAAGGAGTGCTGCTATTGTAGGTGGTGGGTGCAGGGTAGCTGAGCAGGCTGAGCGCCAGAGGCTGGGCAGGGCAGGGCAGCCCCAGGGAGGCTGGAGGCAGAAGCCTGAGCCTTATGGCAGAGTCAGCCTATACCCCCATTTCCCAAGAGGACTCCTAGGCCCAGGAAGCAGAGAGGGCTGCTCAAGGGGTGACTCAGCGTCTCAGAACCCTTCCCCTGGTCCAGCTCCTGCCTGGCAAACTGAGCATCTCCAGTCTGTGTGACCCAACACCTGGAGGTCAGCACTGAGGGCCCAGGATCTCCAGAGTCCTCAGGAACAGGTCCCCAGTTTCACCCATTCCCAGCCTGGCTCCACTTGAAGGCAGGTGATGATGAGGGTGAGCCAGGGTCCTTAAACACAGTTTGTGAACCTCTTCTATGGTGGGCACCACCTGCCCTCACAGAGGCACCCTCCAGGTGGCGCCCCCTGACCTTTTGAATTTTACAGCCGGAGGTTCTGGAGTCATCTGCAGTCTAGGATTCTGCTGGGCAGGGTGCAGGATCCAGCTGGGGACACCTCTTCTGTCCTGGCTGCAGTTAGCATTAGCAGGCACAGCTTGGGGCTAGGTGAGGTGCAGGAGGGATCTTTGGGTTCAAGGCCAACAGCTACCACTCACATCACGTCCCTTAGTCACTTTGCCTCTCAGAGCCTCTTCTTGTATGACATGAAAATGCTGCACAGTCTTGGCACGCACAGGGAGCCCTCCTCCCTCTGGCAGACAGAGGGGGCCCTCTGCCTTCTGGCAAACCATATCTGGCCAGCGGGACCAGCAGTGGTGACAAGCAGGATTCATAGCTTCTGTGATGATAATACTTTTTTGATTGGAGAAGGAATGAATCACCCAAGCAGATTTCCAAGCACAGCAGTACCTCAGCCCTTGACCACCACCCATTCTGGAAGGCTGATCGAGTGCCGAGCACTTTTGTTGCATATGAAGTAATGTCAGTGTATTTATTGATTTCAGCGCTACACTGAATGGCTAATTCAGGCATGTGTGTGCCATTCACATACTCAGAAATAATTTCTTTTCAAGTTCAATTCTTTCTTTTTTCCTCTTTTATTAACTTAAGTGCTAGAAAGTTTCTTAGGTGCCATGACGCCAGTATGGTATACCAAGAAATGGACTGGGGGTGCAGCTCAGTGGTAGAGTACTTGCAAAGCATGTGTGAGGCCCTGGGGTTCAACTCCTAAGTACTGCAAAACCAAAACAAGACAAAACAATAAATAAACCAAACCATCCATCCTCAAGCTCCTGAGAAGGAAAAGGCCATGGGTGTCTAGATCTCATTATTGTTGTTTATAGAGCCCAGAAGTCTGGTTTGTGAAGCGTGAAAACATCCAAGTTTCCTATATGGGCAGCTATTAAAAAAAAAAAAAACTACAAAATGCTTTGTGGGTCAAATTAAATATGGTGACTTCCATCTTGGCACCCAGACTGCTAGTGTGAAGCCTCTAGGAGAAGATCTGATTGGGATCTATTGTGGAATCCCTTGGCTCCCTTGAGTGTGAAATGAGAATAACGTTGCTCACCCTACAGGCTGTGTGATCTATCAGCACACCAAATGCTCAAACCCGCAATGGGAAGCTCTCAGTGAGTAGGAGTTGAAAAGAGAACACAAAGGCAGAAAGAGCAGAAATATCTATCAGTGGTGGAATGGCTAAACAAAATGTGGCATATCCACACAATGGAGTATTATTCAGCCATCAAAAAGAATGAAGCATTGTTACATGTTACAAGGGGGATGAATCTCAAAAACATTGCACTGAGTGAAGGAAGGCAGACACAAAAGACCACATATCCTGTGATTCCATTCGTAGGAACCAGCCAGAATACGTAAATCCACGCAGACAGAAATGAGCTTAGTGATTGCCAGGAGATGGGAGATTTGGGGGGAAGTGATGGGGACTGGGAAGGTGTGCAGCCACTTCTGATTATGGGATTTATTTATTTATTTATTTATTT
>VMDO01010605.1:0-70848 GCA_007922755.1 Pedetes capensis | reverse complement strand
TGGAACTACACAGCTGGAACTACAAGGCTAATGGAACGTGACCTTGAAGGGGGCTAGGAACAAGGGTGCAGATTCTTGGATTACCTGTAAAATGTTGGCAGGACAAGTATTCCAAGTTCCTTTTTTTTTTTTTTTTTTTTTTGTGGTACTAGGAACCCCTAGGACCTCACACTTGCATGCTCTGCAAGTGCTGGACTACTGAGCTGCACCTCCAGCCCATTTTTTTACTTTTTGAGACAGGGTCTCGCTAAATTCCGCAGACTGCCTCTGGTCTCGAACTTGTGATCCTCCTGCCTCAGCCTCCCAAGCCGCTGGGATTATAGGCATGCGCCACCGTGCCCAGCTGTATTCCAAGTTCCATTTTATAGATGGGAAACTGAGGAAGGTCTGAACAAAACTGAACTCGACTGAGTGCCTGCCTATGCAAAACACCATGCCAAACACTTTCATTTGCATTATTTTGTCTGCCTCTGCAGGTGACCTAGAGGCTGGTGGTGGAGACCACATGTAGAGCAGAACAGGTTAAACCTGCTCACAGTGGCAAAGCCTCCCGCAGAGCAATCTGGGCTCCTGAAGCAGAGTCCCTGGCTGCTCAGGGAAAAGAGTCCTGGGAAAACGACACCAACGAGAGGTGCATGAGGCCAGTGGTTCACGTTCAGGCAGCAGTTGTTGTTGTTACAGCAGCAGTTAGGGAAGCATAAAGCCTAGTGCCCCAAAGCACACTTTAAAGGCGACAACCAGCTCTTAGAAGTAAGACTTGCCCTGCATGCCTGGCTTGTGTGGGAGACACTTCAAGGCCCTCCTTAGGTTGAGCAGAAAGGACAGGAGCATTAACACTGAGACCAAAGGGATGTCGCTAAAGTGGAGAACAAAGGCATTGCGTTTAAGCAGCTCCACCCATGAATTTTTCTCAAATGGTGAGCCAGTGTTTACTGGGAACTAGTTATGCGGCTGCTACCATGGTAGTTAAAACATACAAATCACGTAAAATCAAAGCATTTCCTCACATGCGTGTGCACACAGGCACACCACGAAAGGGCGGGGGGGGGGGAGCTGCAGATGAACTGCGGGGGTGTGGCTTGCACAGTGAAGATGGTTTGTGGCTGGGGTCTGGTGTGGGGAAAAGTGCTGCAAATTGTCATGGGATTTTCCAACTGACAACAGCTCATCTGTTTGTTGTTAGCATTAGCGGGTGTCACTTAGGTTTTCCACCTCTAGGATCTGTGATAAGACAAGGAAGCTCCTTGGGAAAATGGGCCTGTTTAGTGATAGCAGCAGAAAGGGTCATTAAATGAGCTCATTTATCTAAAAGATCCTGGGATTTATGAGATATCAAGGAAGCGGGTCTCCCAGTAACGTTAGGAGCCTGGGAGTGTGGACTTGTGGCTCTGTTCTCAACGTGTTGCATGACCTTAAGACCTTCATCCTGCCCGATTCCTCTCATTTCCTGCTCCTGGCCTGGTGGCTCACCAGTTCTTTCCAGCTGGGGTGCTACTGTCTGAGGCTCAGCCTCCACCCTCCACACTCCCTTCACATACTCGGAGCAGACCTTGTCTCTTTCTGCACAGAAACTTTTTTCAGAGACTAAGGTTATGGAGGGGCTGGGATTTAGCTCAGTTGGTAGAGCACTGAGCTGCAGTCTCTGAGGTCCGGAGTTCAATTCCCAGCACTGCAAAAATGGGAGAAGGACCTGGCAATCCACTCCCAAGGCAATCCCGAAACAGCCATTGAAAACCCTGTGAGGGTCGCTATGAGTCGGATACGGACTCTATGGCACCTAACAACAACTACAACGTTATGGAACGAGAGAAGGATGTGGCAATCCATTCCCTAGGCAATCCTGAAACAATCAGCCATTGAAAACCCTATGAGGGTCACTGTGAGTCAGACATGACCCGATGGCACCTAACAACAAGATTATGAAGGTCTGCAGCCCTACTAATGTGGTGTCCCATCCTGTCAGATCTTGGAAGCTAAGCAGGTTAGTACTTGGATGGGAAACTGCCTGGGAACACCAGATGCTGTAGGCTTGTGAGAAGAACCCAGCAACCCACTCCCAAAAACCAATCCACCCTTGAAAACCCTATGAATAGCAGAGAAGCACTGACAGTAATGTCTCACCTGTTGTACATAGGGTCGCTATGAGTTGAACACCAGCTTAATGGCACCTGACAAGGTTAAGGAAATCACGAATGCCCACCTATCATGTACCACACTTAAGAGCACCCCCGTGCTCCTTAGTTTGATTTTATTGCTCTGTATGCATGCCTCTTGTTTGTATCACATCATATTTTACCCACATGGGCTCTACAAAAGTTGGAGCAATCTTCTTTCTTTTCCTGGACACAAAATTAACCCATATAATAAATATTGATTGGATTATTAATTAAATTTATGATTGCTTTTTTTTTTTCTCGGTACTGGGGGTTGAACCCAGGGCCTTGCACCTGCATGCTCTGCAAGTGCTGGACCACTGAACTGCACCCTCAGCCCATTTTTTTACTTTTTGAGACAGGGTCTCACTAAATTACACAGACTGCCTCTGGTCTCGAACTTGCGATCCTCCTGCCTCTACCTCCCAAACCACTGGGATTACAGGCGTGCACCACTGAGCCCAGCAAATTTATGGTTGCTTTTATAAGGTGGTGGCAGGTGCCTACCAAGCAGCTTTAGGTCAGAAGGGGCAAAAGATCCACATAGAAGTAAAATATTAATTTACAAAACACTTCCTTTAAAAAAAACTCTATAAATAGTTTCCCCGTATCATACCAATAAACTTCAGTTTAATTTAGGTATATATATATATATATATACATATATATATATATATACATATATATATATATATATATATACATATATATATATTCATAAAGCAACCATAAGACCAAACTTGACTTTGTGATTTTGTTTCCAAAGTGAAGACAGTGAGCCAAGCGTAGTGGTGTACACCTGTAATCCCAGAGACTTGGGAGGCTGAAGCAGGAAGATCATGAGTTAGAGGCCAGAGTCAGTTTGTATAATTTAGTGAGACTTTGTCTCAAGATAAAAATTTTAATAAAAGGGGCTGAGGGGTGCAGCTCAGTGGTACAGTGCTTGCAAAGTATGTGCAAGACCCTGGGTTCAGGCCCCTAGCACCACTGGGGAAAAAAAAAAAGAAAGAAAGAAAAAGAAAAAAAAAAAGAAAAAAAGGGAAAATAATAGGTAGGGATAATCAGGGACCGTAAATTTATGACCCAGCACAATGAAAAACTTCCTTTGTTGCTGATTAAAGTAGATTTGATCAAGTCAGTAAAAAATTTTCTTAAAAAAATAAACATGGTTTCTTTGTGCTGTGTAGCCATTTCAAGGGCCGTTTTATGTACTATACAAATGCTTTATATAAACCATATATTTTATATTTTCTCTGTTGTGTTTTTTCAACATAGTTGTAGGACATACTTATACACTGTACCTATGCTGCTTTTTGGTAATAATAACCACCAGTTATTGACCACAAACTGTGTGACATGCATTTAACATTTATTGGCTCATTGATACAGCTCAGTAAACCGGGGAAGCAGGGGACTCTGGATGGTGTGTTTGTGTGACATATGAATTCTATTTTTCTTTTCTTTTTCTTTTTGTCTGTCTGTCTGTCTTTCTTTCTTTCTTTTTCTTTGAGGCAGAGTCTCCTTACAGTAGCCCAGGCTGGCCATGAACTTCCTGCCTTAGCCTCCTGGGTGCTGGGATCACAGGTGTATGCCACCACCATGCCTGGCAGGCAGTAGCCTGGCTTACCATGATGTAGGTATAGCACTTTCAGAGAGAAACTGGTTGTGGAGTATAGGATATGGTCTGAATGATTTGGTCCCTCCCAGAGCCAAAGTATACACAGCAAAGAAGCAGGAGGTGCAAGTGGGCAAAATTATACCCAAGGACCCATTCCCCAAATGTCTTTCCTCTCACCTCCATGAACCTGTTCTTGGCTGATCTCAAGGTGTTAGCACTCAAGGGAGGAAAGTTTCTGGCAAGAGAGCTATTGAAATGGAAGCTAATTTTGGTCCCTGGTGTTTGGACCCCTTTTGTTATCAGGTACATATGAAAAGGGGGTGTTGGAGTGATGACCATTGATGGATCATTGATTCCAAGTGTCAAGAGAAGTCGGTGTTCTAGGGTAAGATGGAGGGTTGGAAGCTGCCTCCCTCCTGTGGCCCTGTGAGAGAAGAGTAATAATGGATAGACTCTGGCCCAAAGAAAAAAAGAGAGGAAGAGCATTGGAAATCACTCAGGAGGTGACAGGACAGCTGTGCACCGCTGAAAAACAGGAAGACCACAGGAGAGAAAGGAGGGGAAGGAGGGGAACCCAAGGCTGCCCCGCAAAGGTGAGCCATGACTCTGGGTAAACACCCTGGGGGCTCCAGCCACTGGGTCACTCCCAGTTTTCATAAGCCTTAAGTCCAGTGGGAGGCTGGGGGTGTGATAGCGATTCCTCCTGCATGGCAGGTCAGCCCTGGAGGAGAAGTCCATTTTATCCCTCCAGGTATCTGAGAGGGTGGCGGCCAGGGGCCATCTTGAGAGAGGCCTATTGTTTGAGGCTGAGTGGCTCCTGGCCTGAAAGCCTGAGGCAGTCACCAGGCAGGGACCAGGGAAGGCCCGGCCACTAGGTCTGGGTGGGGGGCAGCGGCTCTGGCTGCCATGGGCAAGCCAAAGGCCTGATGTGGACATGCAGAGACGACCTGGTGGCAGAAGAGTAAGGCTGCGAAGGACACAGTGGCTGGTGGCTGGTGGCCTACCGTCATGCAAGGAACAGACCAATTACCTAAGGAAAGCAGCAGCTGGAAGCTGTGCTGTGTCCACTGCGGGTGCAACTCAGAGCTCTGAAGCTCAGGCCCACCAGAGCACAGGGTCTCCACGGCCTCCCATCCCACAGGGTGCGACTGCCCTAGCCGGAAGCACAACATGGATTGAAGAGGAGAGGGCAAAAAAATGAGACACCCAGCAAGGGGACACAGAAGACAGGCAGGAAGAGCAAGACTCCTATCTGTCTGAGCAGGTGTCCAGCCAAGATTAGTCTGAAGGGATAAACAAGGTCAGCACATATTAAGAAAGGGAGCAATCCATTGTTGTTAGGTATCATCAAGTCGTTGTCCAACTCAGCGACCCTACGTACAATAGGGGAAACACTATTGCTAGTGCTTCTCTGCTATTCATAGGATTTTCAGTGGCTGATTGTTTTTTGGGTGTGAGCTGCCAGGTCCTTCTCCTAAGCCTACAGTACCTGGTGTTCCCAGGTGGTCTCCCATCCAAGTACTAACCAGGCCTGACCCTGCTTAGCTTCCAAGATGTTATGGGATCGGATGCCACAGGGCTACAGCTGCAGGCTCCCAGTGAGATAAACACCAGTAATTGTCACCCCTGTTGTCTAGATAGCCTAGCAGATTCTGTGCAGGGCAGGCCTCGCTGGACTTGGGCTTTAAACAAAGTGAAGGGGAATGTCAAGGGTATGTTAATTGACTGTCTGCATGGTGTGCGCTCATTAGATAATCGCCGAGCTTCCTGTTCAGTTTGTGCTGTGCAGACCTGAGCGTTTGGGAACAGAGATTGGAGAGAGGAGAACCTGAGGGGCTGCAGACCTGGGGTGGGGGCGTCCAGGGCCTGGAGCTGGGAAAGAAAGAATGGGGAAAGAGGGGGCTGCAGGAGGGACCCCGGATGGAGGTGGTATTGGAAACCCCTTCAGAAATCAAGGCCCAAACAAGGCAGCAAGGGAATATAAAAGGCCAAATAGGATCAGGCCAGACAGAAGAAATGTTCAGCTTTGGAAGAAGCCTGTGGCAGAGAGCCGCCTACGAGCGCTGCGTAGGCCAGCGGCACTCCTCTCAGGAGGACTTCCCTCCCAGCAAGTGGGCGGGGCCAGGGCAGCCCCTTATTTGCACATCCGGCCATTCCTTCCTGCAGTGGCCTATCAGAGGTGGAGGGAGGGACCTGCTGGAAACCGAGGGGGTGAGTCACCACCACCTCACGCCAGGACAAGGACAGTCTGGAAGAGTGTGGAGAGGAGGCTAAGGTTATCACCCAGCTGGGCGACCTAACCCAAACCTAGGGCTGGGGTGTGGCTTAGTGGGGAGCCCTTGTGTAGCATGCCTGAGGCCCTGCGTTCCATCCCCAGCACTGAAACAAACAAACGAAAGCCAATTAGAACTTAAATGAAAACACAGTATTATTAGTGGTGGATTTCTCATCTACCACTGTTAAAGGTTTTCTTTAAAAAAAAAAAAAAAGATAGCCGGGCCGCAGTGGCACACGCCTGTAATCCGCCTGTAATCCGAGCGGCTTGGGTGGCGGAGGCAGGAGGATTGCAAGTTGGAAACCTGAGGCAGTCTTCGTAATTTAGCGAGACCCTGTCTCAAAAAGTAAAAAAATGGGCTGGGGGTACAGCTGAGTAGTCTAGCACTTGCAGAGCATGCAAGCGCGAGGCCCTGGGTTCAACCCCCAATACCAAAAAAAAAAAAAACAAAAAAAAAAAACCCAAAAACAAAAAAACAAAAAAAACCCTCATTTCTGAAATCCAATCCATCTTAATTTCACTTTATAAAAAGTCAGTCATTTCCTACCATAGACAAAGCTATGGGTTCCATATCCAGCAGCGCAAACATAATACACAAAAAACAACAAAAGCCCTCATCACCTAAAGTATAATAGGAAAAACAGAGGGTGACCCCAAATATCCATCTGTATGGAAATAAATAAATTTGACATCTGGACTAAGTAATACTATGAAGCAGTTAAAAATATAGATGGAAGAATATTGGAAGATAAATTATTCCATTTGAAGAAATTATGTATTGGAGGTAGGGACACACACCTGTAATCCTTGCACTTGAGAGGCTGAGGCAGAAGAATCTCAAATTTGAGGCCAGCCTGGGTTACATGAGGAGACTTTGTCTCAAAAGAAGAAAAAGAAAGAAAGAAAGAAATAGAAAGGAAAAGAGAAAGAAAGGAAGGAAGGAAGGAAGGAGAAAAAAAAATCCTAGAACAATAGTAGGATTCCACTTGCATTCAAATAGGCTGACTGAGTGAAGGGACATTTGGTAGTGTGCCTTAGGCTGCTGGCAGTGGAGATGGGCGGGGCTGGAGTAAATCAGGTTAGACAGCAGAGACTGGAGGCAAACTTCAAGCTTGCAAGATCATTGACAAGGAATAAATGAAGGAGTTCTGGAAGTGTTTGGGGGCATCGTGGGGAAGGGAAATGTCCAGGCTTAATCTGGGAAGGGACCAGGTATCTGCTCTTCTGGCCTAGTGGGTAGAAACTAGAAGTAACAATGCTACTGCTGATAATAACAATATGCCAGGTCTTGTCTGGAGGTCTCACGTTAGTTTTTGTTGTTGGAAGCCAGACATCCTGGGTTGTCTTGGCTTCAGTTATATCAGAGATGGATTTATGCCACCTGCTCTGTAGCCCAGGCTTGCCTGGAACTCTCCATCTTCCTGCCTCAGGCTCCAGAGTGCTGGAATTTTTGTTGTTGTTGTTAGGTGCCCTTGAATCGGTCTGACTCATAGAGACCTACATACAACAGAACGAAACACTCCCTGACACTGTGCCATACCCTGTACTATGTCAGTGCTTCTCTGCTGTTCACAGAGTTTCCAATGGCAGATTGTTTCGAGATTGCTTTGGGGGGTGGATGCCATGTCCTTCTATTTTTTACAGTGCTGGGGATCCAACCCAGGGACTCAGATGCAGAGCAGCACTCTGCTAACTGAGCTAAAGCCCCAAGTGCTGGGATTATAGGTGTGCGTCATCCTGCCTGGCCCATGAAGTCTTTGAGGTACACATGTCCTTTATTCTAGGATATGGTATCAGGCTGACCTTACAGCTATGGAGAAATGAAGGGCTGCTGGTCAGGCCACACAATAAAGTGTTAGGTCAGAATAAGAAATCTGAGTTAGAGTCAGATGTGGTGGCACACGTGTAATCTCAGTGATTTAGGAGGCTGAGGAAGGAGGATCACAAGTTCCATACCAGAGGCAATTTGCATAATTTATTGAGACCCTGTCTCAAAATTTTAAAAAAGTAAAAAATTGGCTGGGAATGCAGCTCAGTGGTAGAGTACTTGGCAAAGTATGCATGAGGCCCTGTGTTCAGCCCACCCCCACCCCACCACTGTCACCGCTGTCTAAGTTAGGGCCTACTTGGGTTCAGTGGCATCATGGCTCAGTTCTGGTTAATTCCATTCATGCCAGCTTAAATGTCATTTCTCCCAGAGGCCTGCCCCAAACCTATCAACTCTCACTTTCCCTACTCCTTCTGTGCCCATTTCATTACACCTGTCACAATGTCTGTCTCTAATGTTTGGCATCCCCACCAAAACATAAGCAGCAGCTGAGCAGGGGCCTGCCCCGCCTGGTGGGTTTGCCATTGCCGGCCTCCCTGGCACCTCCGTGGAGTTATCCAACAGATATTTCCAGAACAGATGGTTGTTGAAGCCAGTCCAGCCCATGCTGTGATCCTTTTTATCCCAAACTTCTTGTTGTTAGGTGCTGTAGAGCCCGACTCCAAGTGACCCCCATAGGGATTTCTATGGCTGATTGTTTCAAGATTGCTTCAGGAGTGGATTGCCACATCCCTCTCCCATTTTTGAAGTGCGGAGGGGATCAAACCTAGGGCAGAGTGCAGAGTGCAGAGTGGCATTCTACCAACTGAGCCAAACCCCAGTGCAGTAGCCATTTGGAAGTTGGTATTGGGTGGATGGGATTGCAGGAAGGCTCTGGAACAAAGCCCTGCATTCCCCAAGTAGGTGGGAAGGTGAAAGCTGCCAGTAGCTCTCTGCCTGGGCCCCTCTGCCTGGCTTTCAGCCACATGAACGCCTGCCCACGCTAAAACCTTGCTGGAGCCTAAACAGTTAAAAGGGACTGTGACTGGGGACAGACTGCAAGGGGAGACACAGGACAGTGACTGTATCTTCAGCCAGGTGGACTTCTCCGGATTCAGGGCAGCCAGAGAAGAAATGAAGGGTGCTCCAGGAAGGATTAGTCTCCTGCCACTGGGAGTGGGGATGATACCCTGAAACTCCAGCTGAGGCCAAAGGGGGGTTTCAAGCTCCTGTTTACCTGGAGGAGGACTCGGCCAGCTGGTTGTGGGACTGTGATTGTCTGGGGCCTGGCGTTTGGGTGCCAGGGTCCTCCCCCGCTGATAAGGGGAACAATGCAGGCAGCAGATGCGAGGGGGGCAGGGGCTGCTTCTCCCCCCAACAGCCTCCGTGGGAGTCAGCCAGAGGAAGAAGATGCCTCCTGGGTGGGTGGAAGGAAGGAGGGGCCCTGAGGGAGGAGGGACATGACTAAAAGTGTGCCCCAGATGGCAGAGGGGAGTGCTGTCAGGACTGGGAGGCCCTGGGCTGGGTTTCAGACTCATCTCCCCCACCCCACTCAGGGCTCCCATAGTCTCTGAGATGGACTTAGGGCTGGGGTGTGAGCGTGGTGGGTCCCATCACCTCAGCACACAGCTCTTCCAACCCCATCCTCCTGTCCTGAATAGTCTGCCTCAGCCCAGCAGACCCATTTCCACACACACACACACACAAACACACACACACACACACACACACCCGTGGATTAGGAACAGAACATCCTCCTGTGAAGCCCATCTTGGCCTCCCTGTGACCTTGCTTGAGTTCTGCTCCCTGGAGCAAGGATAGGATTCCTAGGTTTCTTATGCCTCTGGCTGCTAGGCCCAGGAAGTATCTTTGCTTTTCTGTATTTCCGATGAGACACACTTTGCTAGCCAAGTCAGTCCAAGAGTGCTTTGACCAATGGGCCACTGAAATAAACGGGCAAATGGTGGGAGGAAACAAGGGTACAGATCCTCTGGGGAGATCAAGAAGAGAAAGAGTTTCCCTTGGGATCAGGGTATCTCTGAGCCCTGGAGAGGTGCCTGGGTAAATGGGGTGCTGCCCTCCTCTGGACAGAATTGGAGGCATTCCTGCATCCCCATCTCCCCTGCCCTACCCCAGGGGGCATTGTTATTTTTTCTCAGTAGAATGGGAGAGCACTTTTCAAAGCATTTGGAGCTGGGCATGTAGCTCAGTGGTAAAGCGCCTACCATGCATGAGGTCCTGGACTGCATCCCCAACACCAAATCAGTCAATCTGTCAATAAATCACAGTACTACTGAATATCTGAGAACCAAGAATCCCTTTGGTCTTGCCATAGGAGAAGGAAATGAGGTCATTTTTCAAGAAATGTTCATTTTTTCAGAAAACATTGACAAATGGAAGAGGCAAAGCATAAATCAAAGCGCAGGGAAGACTGAACTGGAAAGCTCCAGAACTTAAAGGTCATGGGTGTGTGCTCTGTGGGGATGAGGGACAGCCACTTCCCACAGGCATTCTTAGATGACATTCTGACTGTAGGTCCTCGAAATCCCCTCTTGGAAGGTGACAGTCTGCCTGCTCATGTTGTGCTGAGATCCATGTTTCCCTCCTTGCTCCAGGCTGGTAGAGTCATGGCATTTTTTTTGTTTTTTGTTTTATGAGACAAAGTCTCACTGTATAGCGAACTGGCTGTCCTGGAACTTGCTACGTGGCCCAGGCTGACATTGAATTCACTCCAATTCTCCTGCCTCAGCCTCTCGAGTGCTGGGATGACAGCTATGCCCCACCATACCTGGCTAGAGTCATGGCTTTAACAGGCCACAAAGCTGCCACAGACTCACCATCTCCAGCATCTGCTGCAGCCTCCTCACATGGCCTGCTAGACCACTGACTGGCCCTCTACCTTCTCTGAGCCTCAGTTTATCAGTTTATCCTTCCTAAGTAATCTAAATATGAAGGCTTCCAGTCAACAGCAGAAGCTCATTAGTATTAGTTTCCCTCTGTGTAAACATTCTATTTAAGAACAGTAGGGGTGCCGGGCAAGTGGCCACACCTGTAATCCCAGCACCTTGGGAGGCAGAAGCAGGAGGATCGCAAGTTTGAGACCACTCGAGGCAGTCTGTGAAACTTAGTGAGACCCTGTCTCAAAAAAAAAAAGTCAAAAAATGGGCTGGGGGTACAGCTCAGTGGTCCAGCACTTGCAGAGCATACAAGCACAAAGCCCTGGGTTCAACCCCCAGTACTGCAAAAAAAAAAAAAAAAAAAAAAAAAAAAAAAAAAAAAAAAAAAAAAAAAAAGAAAGAAAACAAAAGAAAAGTAAAGTAGGGGTGCTAGGTGCAGTGGCTCATGTCAGCCCGTAATCACAATGACTCATGAGGCTAAGACAGGAGGATTGGGAGTTTGAGGCCAGAGGCAGCCTGTGCAATTTAGTGAGACCCTGTCTCAAAATGTAAAAAAAAAAAAAATGAGGAGCAGCTCAGAGGTAGAGCGCTTGCCTAGTATTGACAGGCTTTGGGTTCAATCCTCCAGTACTGAAAAAAAAAAAAAAAAAGGAGGAGGAGAAGAAGAAGAAGAGAAGGAGGAGGAGAAAAAGAGAAAAAAAAGAAAGAAAAGGAAAGAAAGAAAGAGGAAGAAAAGAAAAATGGGAAGCACAGCCTTTCTTACTGGCTCAGAGGCAAAGTCTAACTAATGTCCTAACATTTGTTATACCCACTATGGATGGCCCATGATTCAATCCCCAGTACCGCAAAAACAGGAGAAAGACATGCAGTGGCAGCCCACTCCCCAATCAGCCATCGAAAACTCTATGAGGGGCACTATGAGTGGGACACGACTCATGGGCACCTAACAACAACAACAAGGTTTTCAGAACCTGCAGTTCTAATGATTTCGGCTTTGGGTGCTGTGGTTTAGTTCAGTTGCTCTGAGGCCCTGGGTTCAATCCTCAGCATTGCAAAAATGGGAGAAGGACCTGGCAGCTTACTTCCGAAATGATCAGTCATTGAAAACCTATGAATGGCAGAAAATCACTGACATAGTGCTGGGCCTGGCACATGTCAGGGAGTGTTTCATTCTTTTGTACATAGGGTTGCTATGAATCTGACCCGACTCAACAGCACCTAACAACAACAACATGGATGTGCTGGTGCACACCTGTTACTCTCAGCTACTAAGGAAGCTGAGACATGAGGATTGCTTGAGCCTAGATCAGGACCAGCCTGGGTAACAGCAGAATCCCATTAATAATAATGATAATAATAATAGCAACAACAACAACAACAATAATAATGGACCTTTCTTCCTGTTTTCTTCTCTGTTTCTGATATAAAGATGTAAGTAGAGGACTGGGGGTGCAATTGAAAGAGCACTGACTTAGCATATTAGAGACCCTGAGTTTCATTCCCAGAACCACACACACACACACACAAAAATAAATAAAAATAAAAAATAAAAAAATAAAAAGGAAGCAGATCATCTCAACCTGCCAAGAGATTGATATTCTTACCCCCATTTTTACAGCTAAGGAAACTTGTTGTGTTGTTGTGAGGTGCCGTCGAGTCAGTACCTGGACTTATAGCGACCCTCATAGGGTTTTCAATGGCTGACAATGGCTGACTGTTTCGGGATATCTTGGGAGTGGAGTGCCAGGTCCTTCTCCCACTTTTGCGGTGCTGGGAATTGAACTCAGGACCTCAGAAACTGCAGCGCAGCACTCTACCAACTGAGCCAAATCCCAGCCCGCTAAGGAAACTAAGGTTCAGAAAAATAAAACAGGTTATCGAAGGTCACAGAATTAGCCTGAGGTAGAGCTGGACTTCAGACTCCCATGTCTCTGATATAAATCCCCTTCCATTAACTCCTGAACAATGTGACTACCCTTCTGCTGCAGGAAGCCCCCAAATGGGTAAAGCACACTCAGTTTTGCAGGAGGTGAACTCCCTCCTGAGTTCAACCTCAGCAATATCTATTGGGCAATCTTTCTGGGGAGGCCCAGCTTGCCACATACTGGACCAAGCCATTTCAGGGTGAAGGTCAGAGACTAGCTGGAAATGGGAGGCCAGCCGTCTGGAGCTGTGTCTTTGGCTTTGATTATGTCAGGGATGGAACTGAAATATTGTAAGTGGTTACTAAGGGTGCAACCTCTTCCCCAGGAAAGGGTGGGGGCGGGGTGGTGGAGCTGCTTAATTGAGATGGGAGGGCGGGGGTGGGGCGGCCAGGGACTTCCAAGCTTTCAGATCCGGTGCTGTTCCCGTAAACAAGTGCAGCCCTCAGCTCCCTGGAGGGCCGGGGGAGCAAATGTGCGCATCCCTGCCTCCTTCGCAACAGCTGTCCGCGGAGGACGCGGGCGCGCCACCTCCGGGGCCGGCTCCGCGTGCCGCCTCCCAGCCCCCAGCGCCAGCCTCAGGAAGTGGTGCTGCTGAGAATCGCCCTCCAGCCTCGCCTCCCGCCGCGAGTGTCCTCTGCAAGAGCATTTCCTGGCCTAATTAAGCTGGGTAATGAGTAGCCAAGAGGAGGGGATAAAAGCCCTAGGCGGCTTAGAGCTGGGGGAGTTTATGACAGGGGCGTCCGCAGCTGGTGACATTCTTAGGAGTTATTTCTCCGAACTCTGGGAAGTTGCGCGCTATTTCCTCAGCAGAGTGGGCCCCGCAGTTGCGCATGGGGAGCATCGCGTCTTAAGGGGCCTGGCGGAGGGTGAGGGTGGGGCAGGGCCGGGTCTGCGGAGGGACTGATCAAGCTGGAGCGCAGCAGCCAGCCACCTGGGCTCGCGCCCTGAGCCTAGCCAGGCGCTGGGTGTCCTTGGAGACCACGAGTGCCTCCCAGGCTTGGGTGTCGCGTTTCATTTGCCCATTACGACAGCGCCCAGGGGGCAGTTTCCTAAGTCCGTGTCCGGCTGCGAGCAGGAAATCTGAGCTACACACTCTGCCCCTGACTCCCACCGTCCTTTTAAAGGTGCTTTAAGTTGTGTCCTGGGAAATATCAGGCGCCCAGCAGCCAGGAGTGAGTGGGGGAGCTCTCAGGGAGGGACCCCTTGGGAGAAAAAAGGGTGGCTGCGCTGGCTTTGGACACCAGCAGGCTGAAGTGTACCCCCGGCGCTCCCCAACCCTGCGGGAGACCGCAACGTCCCCTCCCGCAGCTCGGCAGCCACAGCCTCTGCCCCTCCCCCCAGCTCTTTCTGGTTTTGCACCTGTGTGTCTGTCACAGTTGCTTGTATTTTGTGTTTGTTTGTTTTTGTTGTTGAGAGAGTCCCACTATGTAGCCTAAGCTGGCCTTGAACTTGCAATTCTCCTGCCTTGGCCTCCCCAAATGCTGGGATTATAGGGGTAAACCACGTTGCCCAGTGTGTTTTTGATTTTTAAAAAATCACTTTGAGCCAAGCGCGGCTGTGGCCATATCTGTATCCCAGAGACTCAGGAGGCTGAGGCAGGAGGATTGAGAGTTCAGGGCTAGAGGCATCCTGCACAACTTAATGAGACCCTGTCTCAAAATACAAAGTAAAAAAGAGTGCAGTTCAGTAGTGGAGTGCTTGCTCAGGATATGAGAAGCCCTGGGTTCCATTCCCCAGGACTGGAAAATTTTTTTTTTTCATTTTGCACTTGTGCCTTAGTTGGCCTGGGAACCTCCCTGGTGTAGGGTGGGCAGAAGGCAGAGGCCATGGGCCTTCTGGAGCCTAATGTATTGCCCAGGCCCTAAGTGAACTTGGGAGATCAGGTGACCCCAGCCATTGTCTTCCACCTATACAATGAGGCATTGGGATGTCTAGTCTCCAATATGAGCCCACAACCTCCACCTGTCTATGAGAGAAAAAAAATCGGGCCACATTTCCCAGGCCTTTTGAATCCAGGTCCCTGCTGTGTGCTTCCACACTGGGGAACAGTTTTGCCCCAGTTACCCTGTAAAGCAGAGTTGTAACTACTATTTATCCATTTATTTTTGTCTTGCTGAGACAGAGTCTCAGTATGTAGCCCAGGCTGGCCTCAAATTTGTTATCCTCCTGCCTCAGCCTCCCACATACAGGGATTACAGGAGTGTGCTACCATGCCTGGCTTCAGACTGATTATTATTGATGATGGAATTCTCTCACATCCCTGTAATCAATAATCTTTTCTAACTTTCTGAAGAAGACCTATTTCAGGCCATGTCCTCAGCATCCTGTTCTCCATTGGATTCTTGGTGGTTGGTAACCGGTGCTGAGGGAGTTGCTGGGCATCTTCCTCTCTTTCAAGTCATTTCCCCTCTGCCCTTCACTCTTTCCATCTGCTGTATTAATAACCACATGTTTCTGATTTTTGCCTCCAGCTGCAGCGGTCAGGGGAGTGAAGGAAGGCCTGGTGGCCAGATGCCTGACCAGGGAGGGCTTCCCTGAGTGGCAGCTTGGCAGGACAGCCAGGGCCCCCTCTGCTCTCAGGAGTTCTGGGGGAGGGTGTCTGGAGGCCAGACTGGAGCAGGCGGTACTGAGAGAAGCAGAGAGCAGGACTGGAGGCTCCAGCGTTCTGGTCCTGGCTACCTTCCAGCTGGGCGGCCCAGCCCCGAGTCCTAGTATCATCCTCAGGCCCCCGCAGCAGCTGGGCAGCCAGGGAGCTAACTGGCTCTGAATGTGTAATCCTGGCTAAAAGGAGAAAGGCGGGAGAGCTTGTAAATTTCCCAGGACACCGGCAGCTGAAACCTGATACCCTTGTCAAGGGAGCCCTTTCACTGGAGAGGCTGAGGAGAAAGGGAGAGAAAAAGAAGAGGAAAGAAGGAGGGAGGGAGGAGGATGGGAGAGGCCATGGGGTGCCCGGGGTTCTTCAGGGAGCACCTAGCACAGTTAGAGGGAGTCCTTAGTGATCACCGCCCTAGTCCTTGGCCCCTGACTCTTGGTGAGAGCCAGGAGCAATGGCTGGTCCACCCAGCGAGGACAGTGGTGGCGACAGCTTTCAGAAGCCGTCCACCATCTCTGTTCATTAGGATGCTTTGGCTCTTCCCCAGATGGCTCCTCCTTCCCTCCCCTGCCTTTGGTGAAAAGGGATCAGTTAGTGCTGCTGAGGAAATGTGAGCAAAGACTGTCCACAGGGCCAACTCTTTCCTTCTTTTATTCAGCCCAAAGCCCTTGCCCAGTATGACACCTGGACATGGATGCTCACCTGTCCTGTGTGGTCAAGTGTATGGTCAGAGGGAAAGCCATTCCAGAAGAGGCAAGGTTAGGATTGCTTGCTGTTGTTCAGCTACAAGGAGCTGCAGGTGTTTAGGAGACTAAAGTTACAGAAATTTGTGGGGGGAGGGGCTGCTTGGTGACCAGCTCTGTGCTAGGTGCAGTTCTGGGGGACATAGGCATATATGACAAAGTAACTGTCCTTGAGATACGCTTTGCCATCTGGCTAGACCAAAAAGGCTTCCAAAGGAAACAATTAGAGGATAATATCCAAAGAGCTCCATTAAAGGACCCACACATAAGATGGGTATGGTGTTGTGCACCTGTAATTTCATTGCTCAGGAGGCTAAGGGAGGAGGCTGGAAAGTTTGAGGGCAGCCTTGGTTATATAATGAGTTTCAGACCAGCCTTGGCTATATAGGAAGGCCCTGTCTCAAAAACCAAAATGAAAAGCTAAGCGGGGTGGCACACACTTATAATTCCAGCACTGAGAGGCTGAGGCCGGAGGATAGAGGCTGAGGCTGGAGGATTGATGCTAGTTCGAGGCCAGCCTGGTCAACATAGTGAGTTCTACAGCCTGGGCTATACAGTAAGATTCTGTCTTAAACAAACAAAATAAAGCAAAACAGCCCTAAAAGAAGAAAAACAAAAAACATATGTATGCCACAACCCACTGGCTGTATGATCCATTGTTTGTTTATTTATGTGATTCTGGGGATGGAACTCAGGACCAATGCTCTACCACTGAGCTGTGTCTCCAGCTTCCTATGTGAATAGTCCCACAAGTGGTCAGTCCCGGGCAATTTAAGGAGAAGGCTTCTTTCTGGCACAATATTCCCTAACAGGGATACTGCCACTGTGATACAGCTCTGCCTCAGGATTTGACTTCACTCTTCCTGTTCACATTTGTATTTTACAGTTGGTTTAGTTGTTTATTTACACACTATTTGTATTAGTAAAGGATCCAAAGTTGTTTATAATTAATGGCACAAGTTCCATAAACTGCAAAACCAGATCAAAATTTGAGGTCTAAGCTATAAAGGTAACTAGAGCTGGACTGGGGGTGGAGCTCAGTCATAGGCACCTGCCTAGCATTCACCAAATCCCAACACCACAAAACGAAAGAAAGTAAGTTAAGTCAGAAAACCTGGATTCAAGGAAGCCCTGTGGTATTGGAGCCCAAAAGCTGGTCTGAGCTGCCTTGGGACCAGGTCAATATTAGTGGCGAGTTTGATAAAAAGGAAGTATTTCTTGGGCACAGCCCCTTCTTCTGGAACCAGCATTTGGGCCTTCATCTCACCACTGTCCCTTACACACTTGACCTTCCTCAAGTACATTGAGTTCTGTAGAAGCACAGAGTGCTGGGCTTGTTGCATTCGCACCCTCGTTGGAATGCTCTGCTTCCCTGGCCTGGCTAAGCACCCCTGGACATGCTTCAGCATTCAGCACAGTCATGACCCCACGGGGTGTCCTGAGATGCTGCCTTCCCCAGGTCCAGGCCCCTCCTACCTGGATCTGTCGCAGCCCTCTCAGGGCACTGTTTATCTGTTCTCTTCATCTTTCCCCATAGGCTGCCAGCCCTCCTTAGAATGGGACCCTGGCCGTCATGGCCACGGTGTTCCCAGGGCCTTGCGGTGCCAAGCTTCCACTGAATGTCTGCTGCTCACAATTATTTTGCCCTTAGTGATGTGCCAAACACCATGCTGTCACACGTGTATTATCTCATATTAACCCCCCTAGCCTGGAGTGGTGGCGCATGCCTGTAATCCCAGCCATTTGGAAGGCAGAGGCAGGAAGATGGAAAATTTGAGACCAGAGGCAGTCTATATAATTTAGCAAGACCCTGTCTCAAAAAAAAAAAAAAAAAAAAAAAAAAGGAGGGGACCACTGGGGGTGCAGCTCAGTGGTTCAGCACTTGTTAAGCATGCAAGTGGGAGGCCCTGGGTTCAACCCCCAGTAACACAAGAAAAAACAAAAAAATTACCCCCTTCAGTAACACTTTGGGGTAGCTCCTAGTCCTACACCCACTTTACAGATGACATAACTGAAACGAAGTGACCAGAAATCCAAGGGCCTATTATAAAGAGCTGGTCTTCAGACACAGGTTGGCCGGGCAGTGAAGCCATCAGGGGTGCGAGATGCTTTTCATTCACAGCCCCTTATTGGAATTATCTTTGTCTTTTTTACTGGATTATGAGTCCTTGAAGGGAAAGGAGAAAGGTCTTTCCTATCCCTCACAGTGGATAGCACGCTGTCTTGTATACAGTTGTTGCTCATGAAACCCCCCCCCCCTTTTTTTTTTTTGGTACTAGGCGGCTGAACGCAGGGCCTTGCTCATACTTTGCAACAGCTCTCCTACTGATCTACGCCTCTGGACTCTTTTTTATTTTTTATCTTGCCACAAGGTCTCACTAAGTTACATAGGCTGCCTCTGGCCTCGAACTTGTGATCCTGCCTCAGCTTCCTGAGTTGCTGGGATCACAAGAGTGTGCCATTGCACCTGGCCCTTATGAGGGGAGAAAAAAAAAAAAAAGAAGGAGGAGGAGGAGAAGGAAGAGGAGCAAGAGAAGAAGCTGCAGCACAAGAAGAAAATACTGCTGGAGTATGTATGGTGCAGTATGATAGATTCTTACAGCACAGGAACCACCAGGTTGCTTTAATCACATTAGGGTTTCCTAAGCCTTTTTACTTACATCTGGAAGGAACCTTAGAATGCATCCACTGAGCCTCCACATTCCACAGCTCAGGAAACAACTGCAGAGAGAGTAAATGGCCCATCCCACGTCCAAGGTCATAGCACTCATTCTGACCAAGCAAGGGCAAGAACAGATCTATCTGACTCCCACCACTCTTAATCATTTTCCAATCAAATTAAAAAATCTACCTCAATTCTGCAAGCAAGGGGAGACAAAAGTTCAGAAGTAGGAAACTTCCACCAGGATAGTAGCCCTTGCCCTGGGGTGGTGGGAGCCACTGGGGACACCAGCCTTTTGCTGTCTGCCAGCCTATCCATAGTAGGCCTTGCTTCTCTCTCTCCTTGCCTCTGTCCACCATTTTTATTTCTTTTCCTTTCTTTTTTTCTTTCTTTCTTTTACTACTACTCTTCTTCTTTTTCTTCTTCTTCCTCGCCTCCTCCTCCTCCTTCTTCTTTTTTATGTGGTGCTGGGAATGGAACCCAGGGCCTCATGCATGCTAGGCAAGTTAGGCAAGTGCTCTACCACTGAGCTGCACCCCTAGCCCAAACATCTGGTATAAAAGAAAAGTATTAAGCAGGGCAAATGACCCAGACCTGTAATCCCAGTGATTTGGGAGGTCGGGGCAGGAGGATTGTGAGTTTGAAGCCAGAGGCAGCCTGTGCAATTTAAAGAGACTCTGTCTCAAAAGAAAGGTAAAAAATAGGCTGGGGGTGCAGCTCAGTGGTAGAGCACTTGCAAAGCATACATAAGGCCTTGCGTTCAACCCCCAGTACTGCAAATATAAATAAATAAATAGAAGGTATTGACAAATGTTGCCCCTCCTACTCATCTATGACACCCTACCCTGCTATGAGCCCAGCCCTGGTTCAGGCTCCTTAGAGGAGGTGTGTGCCCTTAGCTGCGAAGTAGTTGTTCTTGGCCAACAGTGATTTGATCCTCTAAGGACCTTCCTCAGTGTCTGGAAACATTCTGATTGTCATAGCTGGCAAAAGGTGTGCCATGGCACCCAGCTGGTAGAAGGAAGGGATGCTGCCAAACAGTCCTGGGTGCCCAGATGGCCTTACCTCAAAGCCCTGTCTGGAGCAGTGTGCCAGTAGAGCTGAGGCAGAGAAGTGCCACCCTGCAGGGAGAGAAGGGGTCCTGTCCACCCAAGTCCTGCAGAATAGCTTGTTGCCTGCTCCCCATCTGGGGGATCTCTGGAGGCCTCCTCAGAGCCACTGGGTTTTTGGTGTTTCCATTCTGCATCCCACTGAATATCCCCCACTACTCAAAAAAAGCAAAAGCAAAAGAAGCTGAGCTCCAGCAAAATGATGGTTAGGACTTGGGTTTTTATAGGGTTTGTTGTTGTTTTGTTTGGTTTTTTGTTTTTGCAGTGCTGGGGCGCAGACCCAGGACCTCAGACACAATAGGCAAGTGCTTCCACAGAGCTATCCCCCTAACCTGGGGATTCTGATTTATGTATCTTACACTAACTTTGCCTTGTCATTTAATTTCACCTGAAAAATAAAGAATAGTTTAACTTGGGAGGCAGATGTTGTTTACATTTTACCAAGGAGAAAAATGACCCTCAGAGAGTTTAAGTAACTTGTCCAAGGGCACATAGCCATTAACTGTTTCCAACCCAGCTTGGGGCTATCCAATCTAGTGCTTCTGTTGCTTTCCACACAAAATGGCACTGGCTTGGGCAGACAAATACAAAAGGGCCTGCAGGGGCTGGGTGTGTAGCTCCACGGTGGAGCCCTAGTGTGGGCAAGGTCCAGGGCTCCATCCTCAGCAGCATAGGAACAAAAAAGAACAGTTGGCAAAGGGAGGGAATGTTTGTTTTGGTCAAACACTAACTCCATGCTCTGCCTTCTGCATAAAACAGTAAAGGCGTCCTTCTGAGGAAATGTGGCCACCTGGGGGTAAAGGTCAAGGTTGGTGTCCTATGTAAGGCATCTGACTTGACGTTGGAGCTCGGGTGAGCCAGTAGTAACAGAGATTCAAACTACAAATTGCCAGGAAAGCTGGTGGGGGGGGGCCTCCCTGGCAGGAGGTACCCCAGGTGTCCTCTTAATGCCTGCGGTCCATGCTGGGGAATTGTTAAGCAGCACCACCAAATCAAGGCTTCCGACTGCCAAACCCAGACTGTGTTGTGACCCTGTCCATCCAGTTAGTAAATGCACACGTTGTGTGTTCACACGCGCACACTCCTACTCGAATGCTGCTAAATATCACACTGCTAAAATGACCTTCATTAAGGGTTGCAGCCTCTCTCAGAGCTGCTTCCGCTGCCAGGCCCCCAATCCCTGAGATCGGCCTCCTCTGGAGCCTGGAATGGGGCTGGGCCCCTCTGGGTTCTCTGCTCACATTAACCCCTTCCGGCCACTGTTCCTGTACCTGGCGCAGGCACTGGTTTCAAGGCCAGCGGATGCCGTAAACCCCTTTTCCTTGGGGTCTCCAGAGCTCCACGTCTTACTTTCAGAAAGCACAACTGTTTTGTTTGAAATGGTCCCAAGAGAGCACAGGGCTTGGTCCCCATGTTCCTCCTTTACCATTGGTGGAGAGTGAAGGCTGGAGGGGCTGCTGGGGAGCCGGGGAGACAGCAGGCTGCAGCTGCTGCAGCCAGCGAATGAGACTGCGAGGAAAAAAGGGGGTGGGACTTGGCGACGGGGCGGTGTCACAGGGGAGGAGGGAGCAGGTGGTGACTTGTTTATCTGCTCAGCTGTTTTGTGTCCCAGAGCCTGAGAGAGACAGAGGCAACTGGGAGGAGAAAAAGCAGAAAAAGCAGCTCAGGCAGGGACCCTATTGGTCCTTCGTCTTAGCCACAGGTCCTAAGACCAGGCAAAGCCACAGGAGATCCACGTGGGTGTCGCCCTCCCTCCCCTGCGCAGAAGGCTGCCTACTGCCCACACGCTGGTTTTGGCTAGCAAACACCCTGGCAAGGCCCTCCCGCTCAGCACAAAGCTCCTCTCTGGGCAGGCCTCCTTGGGGGTGAGACCAGCAGGGACACGTGGAAATGTCCCTGGGCCTTAGCCGGCGGACCTCCTCTGTGAAGTGGGACGGTCCCCCGGGGCCAACCAGCTAGCTCCTAGCCTCAGTAGCTGCTGTCCCAGGGGATACGGGGGGGGGGGGGGGGGGGGGGGGGGGGGGGGGGGGGGGGGGGGGGGGGGGGCTGCCTCCCAACTTCTGCTCAGTCCTCCCCAGCGCCTTCCACAGATTCAGACTGCCCCCTCCTATAGCCCAAGGCCCATGCTGTTGCTGAGTGTCCCCTTCATCCCCTTTACAGCTCATAGGGCCCGTCTCATTTCCATGCTAAATTGTTTGGAGGCTAAACGGGGCTGCTGCTTCATTTGCCCTGATGTCTTTTGACCAGGTTAATAAACATCTGGCCCTTCTCGCTGAGGAGCATCTGGGAGGCAGGTATGCCTTAATCACAGCGCAGTTCCAGAAGGTGACTTGCCCTTCCTCCTTGGCTCTTTCTTCAGCTTGTATATAAGTTTTTTTTCCTTGTTTGTTTAAATAGGAACACTGGCTGGAACTGCAGCGGCTGCCTCCCTTCTGTCCTCCCTGAGGCCAGCATGGGTTTCCAGAGGGCTTTTTCTGCCTTCCTTTCAGTGCACAAAGCCAGAGCGTCTCTGCTGACAAAGGGTCTGCTCCTCTGGCACTGGGCCTGGCGGTTAAGGACAGTAGAAGCCTTTAAGCGGCCAGAAAAAAACACACGCCACCTGGGGAAAACTCCAAGGCCCAGTTTGCTGCTCAGCAAATAGCTAGAGTGGGGCTCTGCGCGCACCTGCGGGGCTGCTCAATGCCGGAACTGTCCTGGGAGAGACGGTGGGGAAGAGAGGACGAGTGCTGGCAAGCACAGCAGCTCCCAGTTCCCCTCTCAGGTGGTCTCCTCCCCTACTCCCTACTGCACCGGCTGGGCTTTCCTGTGCAGAATGCAGGACTGATGCTCTGAGCTTGCTTCTTTTCCCACTTTACAGATTCTCTGGCTTTTAAAATGCTAATTTCTTTGTCTATAGCCCATTTCCTTCTCCAGAGACAAGGCAGCCCAATAAAATCCCCCCTTCATGGTGGCTGGTCACACAGCCAGCCTGCTTTAACTGTCTGTTCTCCAATCCAGAGGCTCTGGCGGCAGTCCCATTAAAACGCTCACCAGCAGGAAGTTCTGGAAGTTTGCCTCTTGCTTACTGGGGTTGCAGAGGGCAGAGGGGCTGCATACCATCTTTGTGAGCAGTTCCTGGGCAGATACCTTAGAACCAATCTGCCCCTCTTCTGCTTTCCAGAGAAGTCCCCTGGGCTCCACTTGACATGAGGTCAGTGCTCTTGGCCTTCAGAAGGATTCCACTGATTTACCAGTTTGTTCTGCTGTGCTGGGGATGGAACCCAGGGCCTGGCACATGCTAGACAAGCACTCTACCACCAACCCACATCCCAACCCCTACCAAATGTTTTCTGAGCATTTACTCTGGGACTGATATTGCTGAACGCAAAGAAATACAGGGACACCAGAAACAAATACCACGTATTCTGAGCCTAGTTAACTTACCTATGGCGAGCCCAAACTTCCACATGAAGATGCCAGCGGCAGTCTGGGGATACAGCCCAGTGCTGGTGCCTGTAGCCTGAAGAGCCCCCACTCCTAGACCTCTGTGCAGGTGGGGCAGGGACCTTGGCACGCCATTGCAGAAAAGGATTTCAAGATGAGTCAGAGAGAAACAAAGTTAGTAATTTTACTAATTAGGAATAAGAGTCAGTACACACTTTAGATTTAAGCGTGGGCATTCAGAAAAAAAAAAAAGAGAGAGAGAGAGAGAGATGCTTAAGAAAAGAATAATAGCCAGGCTTGTGGTGACACATGCCTTTAATCCCAGCTACTCTGGAGGCAGAGTTAGGAGAATTGTGAGTTCCAGGCTAGAGGCAGCCTGTGTAATTTAGCAAGACCTTGTCTCAAAATACAAAGTAAAAAATGGGCTGAGGGTATGGCTCAGTGGTTGAATGTTTGCAAAAACAGACAAACGTGTGAGGCCCAGGGTTCAACTCCCTGGTACCACCAAAAAAAAAAAAAAAAAAAAAAAAATCATACAAGATATGGACATGAGCGTATCCAGAGAGAGAACCTTTTAAGAAAAGAATCATAGTACACATCCAAGACAGGAATGTGGGGGGAAAGAGAGAGAGGGTGTTGCTTAAGCAAAGAATCATAGTACACACCAAAGACCTGGACACAGACTTTTCAAGAAAGAGAGGAGCAGTTGAGTAGCTTAACAATAGCTATATATATGATTTTGTGACTTTTGAAGTTACATTGCATTGGGATGTAATTTACATCTCATTTCAAAGTTTAAGCGAAACAATGAACTGATTTACCTATTTTTTCTATCTTAAAGAATTTCCCCTTTTGTAAAATAAATTGTAAGAAGGCTTTATAAGGTACATTGTTTAGGTTTAGAGATGAGAAGGAAAAGCCAGTAAAACAAAAACATAGGCCAAAAAAGGTCAAAGGAGGAAGTTCCATTATTTGGGATGTAAAGATGAAGTAGAAGTGTTTTCATACCTTTTATCTAAGGAAAGCCTGCAGCCAGTGCCCCGTGTCATCTGATCCTGTCAACTCTCAGAAGCTAAGCTGGGTCAGGCCTGGTTAGTACTTGGATGGGAGACCGCCTGGGAACACCAGATACTGTAGGCTTGGGAGAAGGACCCAGCAACCTAACTCCCCCAAATCAATCCGCCATTGAAAACCCTATGAACAGCAGAGAAGCACTGATAACAGTGTTTTGCCTGCTGTACACAGGGTCGCTATGAGTTGGATACCGACTTGACGACACCTAGCAACAACAACAACATCTAAGGAACTTCTCTTAGTAAAATGAGACTGTACTGTGGCCCGGGAGATGCACTGTATAGGTTTACAGATAAGAAAGGAGTCACAAAGAAGTTGTGTAGGCATATGCTGACTGCATGGCACTGGTGTTTATCTCAGTTGGCAGAGTGCTGCTCTGCGCTCTCTGAGGACCTGGGTTCCATCCCCAGCACTGTAAAAACAGAAGAATGACTTGGCAATCCACTCCTGAAGCAATCCTGAAATAATCAGCCATTGAAAACGGTATGAGGGTTGTTATGAGTCAACCAGAACCGACAGCACCTAACAACAACAACATGCTAACTGCAAACATAATCCGTGATCTTGTTTCTCAGATCCTCAAAGAAGTACAGGAATACCAAGTAGAAAGTAAGGTTGAACTTGGAGTCAATACATTTTGACCCTAAGCATGGCTTATTGCTATTTTAACATTTTCATGTGAAATATCTCTCAAAGCAATGTCTTTATATAGGAAGACTTTATAGTGGTTTTCTTGGTTTGTCATTGAGTCAGGTCTGACTCATAACAACTCTATATACAACAGAACGAAACGCTCCCCAACACTGTGTCATGCATGCCTGGCACTATGTCAGTTCTTTTCTGCTATTCATAAGGTTTTCAATGGATGATTGTTTTGGGATTGTTTCAGGAGTGATTGTTTCAGGCTGTTAGGTTATTCCATTTTTGCGGTGCTGAGGATCAAATCCAGTGCCTCAAAGAGTACAGAACAGCACTCTACCATCTGAGATAAACCGCAGCTGAGCAAAACTCTAGCCTTGTAGAGTGCTGCTTTCTGCTCTCTGAGGCCCTGGCTTCAATCCTCAGCATTGCAAAAAACGGAAGAAGGATGTGGCAGCCCATTCCCAAAGCCATCCCAAAACAATCAGCCATGGAAAACACTATAAATAAGTATATAGGGTTGCTATGAATCAGACCCGACTTGACAGCACCTAACAACAACAAATCTAAGACAAATATTGGGTTTTCTTGGTAGTTGTGTCAGAATTCTTGACTCTTAGTCTGCGAAATGTAAACCAGATCCCAGGGTGATGGCTCTTTTTTCTTGTCCTGTCCTTTTAGTTTTCCTTTCTATGCTGCTTCAGGACCTTAGAAAACAATTCTGTCACTCATCTTCCAGCTCTCTCTGTAACCTCAGAGAACGTGGGAAATAAGCTGTTAAACTGACTGACAAAGGCATTTCAAAGGTCATTTTGGAATTTCTTCCTTATATTTAAGAAAACTGACCATGAAGAATTTATCCTGGTAAATTGTACTTAGAAGTGCTCTGTCAGCTATACTTACAATCATAACAATAATACTAGCAATTGTTGGTTGAATGCCCACTATAGTGTCATACTATGAATTTTGGCAGATGTTTTACATACTTTGTTTTCGTGGATTCTTCAATGAGGGAAGGTATACTAAAACCTCCAATTTATTTATTTATCATCATCATCATCATCATCATCATCATCATCATCATCATCATCATCGTGGTGCTAGGGATTGAAGCACATGTTCTACCACTGAGCTACATCTCCACCCCCTAAAATTTCAATTTTTAATATTTATTTTATTTTATTTTTTGAGACAAGGTCTTGTTATGTAGCCCAGGTGTTATGTACCCAGGCTTGCCTTAAACTCTTGATCCTCCTACCTCTACTCCCCAAGTAGTGGGATTACAGGTTTGTGTACCACACCCAGCTATAAAATCTCCCTTTTTATCCTCCCCTACCCAGCCCAGCACAGTACTGGGGATTGAACCCAGGGCCTTGCACATGGCTAGGTAAGAGCTCCACCACTGAGCTGCACACTCAGCCCCTTTTTAAACTTTTTATCTTGAGTCAGGGTATCACCAAATTTCTCAGGCTATTTTTGGCCTCAAATCTGTGATCCTCCTGCCTCTGCCTCCCAAATTGCTGGGATTACAGTTGTGTGCTACCCAGCTTTACATGAAGAGAAATATCAACTGCTTTATGGTAAAGCCAATGTTTGACACAGTGTCTCCTTAATTCCAAGGCCAAGGAATTCTAGGGAAATTCTGAGTTGCCTCAGCAGGTGTGGCTGAGCCTGGACCTTCAGTTGTGGATGACACTTGCTTCAGCAGCTGCTATGCAAGCAAATGTCCAAAGGCCTAGGTCCTTGAAGTCTCTGCCCACCAGCTGGATTCAACAATGTCAGCAATAGGTAGCATTTTGCCCCATTTGCTCACTCACTCACTCACTCACTCAGTCTATGCATCCATCTATCTATCATCTATTTTTGAGTTATTTTAAGGTGAATTACAAACACAATGACTTTCAAATTCCTCTCCCAAAGTAAAGATATTATCCTATATAATCACAATGATATTATCATGTTTAATAAAGTTAAAATCATTATGTAATCCAATCGAATAATAAGACTATATTCAAAGTTCCCCATGTGCCCTTAAATAGCTGGTTTGCTTACAATAGGACCTAACTGAGGATTACACATTATCTGGGTGCAATGCAATGTGCCTGTGGCCCCAGCCACTTGGAAGGCAGACGCAGGAGGATTGTGAGTTTGAGGTCAGCCTGGGCTAAATATTGAGAACCTGTCAAAATAATAATAGTAACAACAACAACAACAATAATAAATAAATAAAATCACACATTTCATTTCGTTGCATTGTAATTTATTTATTTATTTATTTATTTATTTATTTATTAGTGCTACTAAGGGTGGGATTGAACCCAGGGCCTTGTATATAATTTATAAGCACTCTATCTCTGAGCTGCATCTCCAGTTTCTTTCTTTTCTTTTTTTTTTTTCAAATTTTATCTTGAGACAAATTTTTTATCTTGGATCTTGCTAAATTACGGAGACTGCCTCTGGTTTCAAACTTGCAATCCTTCTCCTTCTGCTTCCTGAATCACTGGGATTATAGGCATGCGCGCCACTGCACCTGACTCTTAGATCTATTTTAATCCAGAATAATTTTTTTACCTTCTGTAGTGTCTTTGACTTCTTTTTGGTGTCTTTGACATTTTTTAGTGCTGGCAGTTGAACCCATGGCTCTGTGCATGCTAAGAATATGCTGTACCTCTGAGCCATACCTCTAGCCCTATCTTGGACCTTTCTGTGTGTATGTGCTATCTAGGGTCTTCTGCACTTAGGAAAGAGCTCTGTCACTGAGTTGTATCCTCAGCCCTGCCCCTTCTCTTTAAATTTTTAAAATAAATTTATTTATTCATTTATCTATTTAAGTACTGGGAGTTAAATCGAGGGCCTCCCTCATTGCTAGGTAAATGCTCTACCACTCAGCCACATCCCAGCCCCCCCCCCCCTTTTGTGGTTCTGGGGGTTGAACCCAGGGCCTCCCGCTTGCATGCTCTGCAAGTGCTGGACCACTGAGCTGCACCCCCAGCCCATTTTTTTACTTTTTGAGACAGGGTCTCACTAAATTATACAGACTGCCTCTGGTCTCGAACTTGCCATCCTCCTGCCTCCGCCTCCCAAGCTGCTGGGACTATAGACGTGTGCCACCTCGCCTGGCCCAGCCCCTTTTGTAAAATTTTGAAACACAGTCTCCCTTAGCTGCTCATACTACTTTTGGTCTTGAACTCAAGATCCTGACCTGAAATTTTATTTTGAGACAGGTTCTCACTAAGTTGCCCAGACTGGCCTTGATTTTGGGAGCCTCTTGCCTCAGCCTCCCAAATAGTTAGGATTGCAGGTGTTTGTCTTTGACATTTTTGGGGGTGGGAGAGAGTTGAATCCAGGGCCTTGCACATACTTTGCCACCCCTGTTCCATCCCTGGGCTGCACCCCTAGCTGATTTTTTTTTTTTTTTTAATCTTGAGGCAAGGTCTTGCTAAAGTACACAGATTGCCTCTGGTCTCAAACCTGTATCCTCCTGCCTCTGCCTCCCACGTTGCTGGGATTACAGTCTTGAGCCACTGCACGGCACCTGACTTGTCTTTTAACTTTTGAGGAGACAGATCCACTATCTTCCTTAAGATTCTGGATTGTGAATTTATCCAATTAGTTCCTCCACATGTTACATAACTTGCCCTTGTTATTTAAATTATGTTTCCTGTAAACTGAAAGTCAGATCTGACAGCCTTGATTGGGTTCCAATTAGAACTTCTGGGCAAGATTTGAACATACCAGTATGCTCATTATGGCCTCTGGTTCTGTCTTGCTAGTGGAAGCTGCTGCTGTTGGGAGGCTGGGTCACGCATGCACTCCAGGGTAGAGGACAAGAAAGATGGGGCCCAGAGGAGCCAGCAGACACTGGTGGCTGTCACTATGTCCAGTCTCAGACTGCACCGAGGCAGGGGCTTGCCTCACAAGAGTGAAGAGGTGAGATCCCGACAGGACTTGACTCTGAGTGAGCCTTGCTGTCAGAATGCACTTGCCAAGAGAGCTGTGAGCTCATGGACCACCGGGAGCAGGGTGGCTGCTCTGGTCTCCTGGCCTGGAGACCTGTTCTCATGGAGCAGCCTGGCATCAAGGGAAAAGAGTCCATGGGAGACAGATGAGCTCTGCAGTGTTTTAGTCGTTGGGGCTTGAATAGGTCACTTGAACTCCTTGAGCCTCAGGTTTCCTGTCAGTGAAATGGTTCTGTAATTATCACAGGGTTGTTTGGGGATGAGCACTCATGCCCATGAGACACCCAGCCTGCTGGGAATCCTGGGGAGGGAAGCTGGTGTTCACCAGTGAGGGCAGCTCTGGGCCCAGAGGAGGGCTGTGGCCAGGCCAGGGCTACCCTTGGGAGCCCAAGCACAGAATGACTGAGCACCGACCCAGGCAAGGCAGAAGCAGCTGCAGCTCCTGCCAGAAGGGACTGTTGACTCTCTAATTAGATAGTGGGCGGAGGCTGGCTGCAAACAAAGCCATTCTGTAGGGTGTCAGAGCTGGCCACCAGTTCCTGCTTCAACAGGGCGACCCTTTTTGCCTGCTTGTCAATTCAGTCTAGGATTACTTGTGGAGGTTCCTCCGCCTGTGATAACAAGGCCTATGTGTTTGTTTTCTTGGCTAACCACACAGCCTTTCTTCACACAGGTTTGAGGATGTATCATTTACACATACGCCCTGGAGACGAGGAGAAAAGACTCACCTCTTAAAGTTAAAAATAAGTAAACACTAATATAAAATGGTTGGATGCAGCTTTATAGGGGCTGGGGCTGTAGCTGAGTAGTAGAATGTGTGCTTAGCATGTGCGACACCCTAGGTTCAGTCCCCAGCATGCACACATGCACACACACACACACACACACACACACACACACACACACACACTGCAGCCTTATATTGGCAATAGGACGGACAGAATGTGACATATTGTCAGGGTATCAGAAGTCTTTCATTTCAAATAAAAGAATGCATGGCTAACGGTGGCCTAAGCAATGGAGGCAGCCTTATCTCCCGCAACAGGAGGTATGGATGGAGATGTTGGGATGATTTGCCAGCTCACCAATGTCAGGGCTCTGTTTCAGCTTCTCTGATTCTCTTGGCTTTCCACTCATAATCACAAAGTGGCTGCTAAAGCTCCAAGGGTTGCATCCGATCGTGGCAGTAAACAAAGATGACAAAAAGAGAGGAAAATCTTACCAAAAATCCCCCTACACACCTCAGCCAATATGGTTGTCTTTTTGTTTCTCTTAGTCTAGCATGGGTCATATGCCTCCCCCAAAGCCATCATTGTCAAAGCAGCCTGGGGTTCCCAGCATAGGTAAGCCCCAGCTTGCTTCTTAGGGCTGGGGCCACCTGCCCAGAAAATACTGCCACTCTGAACAAAACAGTAAGGGACTGCCAGGCGTGGTGGTGCACGCCTGTAATCCCAGCAACTTGGAAGGTGGAGGCAGGAGGATTACAAATCTGAGATCAGAGGTGGTCTGTGTAATTTATCGAGACCCTGTCTCACAAAGTAAAAAAATGGGCTGGGCTGCAGCTCAGTGGTACAGCACTTGCACAACATGCAAGCGTGAGGCCCTGGGATCAACCTTTAGTACAGCAAACAAACAAACAAAAAAACCATTAAGGGGCCAAGGAGGAATTGGGTGGAAAACCAGCAGTATCCACCATACTCACTCAATATAGTCGTCCTGGATTGGAAGGTGACTCTGTGGTAGAGCACGTGCCCAGCATGTGGAGGCCCTGGGATCCATTCCTAGTGCTGTGAAAGGCTCAGGATTCATAATGCCATCTCTCTTTTCCTTTTTTTTTTTAAAGATGTGGTCTCACTATACAGCCCAACCTGGACTTGAATTTGTGATCCTCCTATCTCAGCCTCTCCAGCTACTGAGATTACAGACATGCACCACTGTGCCCAGCAAGAAGTGTCATCTTTATGTGCAGAGAGAGGCTGATTCCAGAGAGAGCAAACCCTGAACTTTCCTTGGCCGTGTCAGGTATAAACTCTATTTATGAAGCGAAACACATTCCTGTTTTCTAAGAAGGTTATGCGCTACTTGGTTGTTTGAGAGAAAAGCACAGCTGCTTTTCAGTGAGAATCAAGAATAATTTTACAACAACAAAGCAGCTGCCACAGTCCTGTCATCTCCTGGCTGCCATGGAACCAGGTATTTAGGGCTGGAAGGTGAATTGTAGGGCTGTGGGTTCTTGGGACCCTACTTGTGCCCCTTCACTGATTCTTTGTGTTTATCTGAAAGAAGCAGCTCCTGAGCCTTATAAAAAGGAGGGTCCTATGTTTCCACATATTCTGCATTTTTTATTCTTTTCTTTTCTTTTTTCTTTCTTTCTTTTTTTTTTTTTTCTGTGACAGGGTCTCACTCTGCATCCCAGGCTGCCCTTGAACTCAAGATCCTCCTGCCTCAGTTTTCTGAGTGCTGGGATTACAGGTGTGTGTCACCATGCCTGGCTCCTATATTCTGATTTTTCAAGAGAAGTTAAAATTTTAAATGTTCTGTGAAATTGTCTCCTTTTAAAAAGTTAACCAAAACTAAAAAAAAAAAAAAAAAGAAAAGAAAAAACCCAAACATTTGAAATATGGTGGACCAAGCACAACCTCTGTGGGTCATGCTGTGACCTGAAGGTAAGCACATGTGAGGGATCCAACTAGGGTGATGAAAATGTTCTAAAATGCATTTGAGAGCTGGACGTGGTGGTGCTTGCCTGTAATCCCAGAGACTTGGGAGGCGGAGGCAGGAAGATCCAAGTTCAAGGCCAGAGGCAGCCTGCATAACTTGGCAAGCCCCTGTCTCAAAATAAAAATTAAAAAAAGTAAAACATGGGCTGAGGGTGCAGCTGAATGGTAGAGTGCTTACCATACATGCATGAAGCCCTGAGTTTAACCCCTAGTACCACAAAGATAAATAAATAAATAAATTATAAATTATAATAATAAATGGGCTTGCAGTGCAGCTCAGTAGTAAAGCACTTGAAAAGACTGTGTGAGGCCCTGGGTTCAGCACCCCAGTACTGCAAAAACAAAACAAAACAAAAACAAACAGACAAACAAAATACAATGCATTTACAGCCATGGTTGCATGTGGTTTTGTCAGTTTTCTGCCTATGTGGCTAAACACCCCAGATAATCAATTTACCAGAAAGAAAGATTTATTTTGGCTCCTGGTTTCAGAGGTGTCAGTCCATGATTGACTGGCTCATGCTTTTGGGGCTGTGCTGAGGTAGCTCATCATGGTGGGAGCATGTGGAAGAGGAAGTCATCACTTCACCAGCCAGAAACCTAAAGAGAGAGAAGGGCCAACTCCTGCTCTCCCCCCAGGGCCCTAGCTTCCTCCCACTAGGCTGGGCACCAAGCCTTTAACCTGGGCCTTTGCATAATATTCAAGAGCCAAACTAAGCCAGGCCAATGGCCAAGTTGCTATTATCCCAGCAACTTGGAAGGCTGAAGCAGAAGGATCTTGAATTTGAAGACAGAAGCAACCTGCTCAACTTAGGAGGACCCAGTCTCAAAATAAAAAATAAAAAAGGGGCTGGAGATTCAGCTCAGTGGTAGCCCAAGGCCCTGGGCTCAACCTCCAAGTACAAAAAAAAAAAAAAAAAAAAAAAAAAAAAAAAAAAAAAAAAAAAAAAAAAAAAAAAAAAAAAAAAAAAAAAAAAAAAAAAAAAAAAAAAAAAAGCCAAAGTATAGAGGATTTGAAACATTTACTGATGAAGATCAAAGAACATAGCCTTCAGTATGGGTTATACCTCAACATCAAGAAAACAAAAATCCTTGCAGATCGGTCAGTACACCACTTCATGATAAATGGAGAAAAGACTAAGGTTGTCCAAGCTTTTGTGGAGGTAGCAGTCAAGAAATTGAAAGATGCATTGCACTGATAAAAAGATATTGTACATGACCCCTTTAATATGCTGAAAAGTAAAGATATCATGTTGAAGACAAAGGTGCGTCTGACTCATGCCATGATACTGCATCATGGTTGTGGAAGCTGGGAGTTGAATAAGGAAGACAGAGGAAGAATTGATGCTTTTGAATTATGGTGCTAGAGATGAATATTGAATATACCACGGACTGCTAAAAGAACCAACAGACTTGTCCTAGAAGAAGTGCAACCAGAGTGCATCTTGGAAGCAAGGATGGCTAAACTACAAGTAACATGTTTTGGACATGTAGTCAGAAGGGACCAATCCCTGGAGAAAGACATTATGTTTAGAAGAGTGGCAGGTCAATGAAAAAAAGAAAGATTCTCAACTAGATGGATTGACACAGTGACTGCAACAATGGGCTTAAATATAGAAAAGATTATGTGCCTGGTACAGAGTCAAGGAGTGTTTCATTCTGTTGTACATAGGGTCAGTATGAGTCAGATCTGACTCCATGGCTCCTAACAACAAGAAATTTACTAAAAAAAAATCAATCAATGAATTGAAGTGGGTGAATTCTGTATGTAAAATATGAATCAATAAAGTTTTTTAAAAATTGGCCTACAGGCTTTGGCTTTGTAGTCTACAGACTAAACTATTATCCCTAAGTCTTCTCCAGCCCTGGGCCTGGTTTCGGTAAAGGCACTAACCCCAGTGGTGGCTGAGAATTGGCATCAGTTTGGAAGGCATGGAGGATAGCCTAGTAGTTAATAAGTTGCTCCACCTTCCTCAGTGACTTGCCACATGACCTTGGACAAGTTACCTCTCTAGGCTAATTATCTTCTTGAGACTCAGTTGCCTCATTTCGACAATAAGAATGATAGCAATAATAGATTGAAGATTAAGTGAAAAAACATATGCAAAGCACATAGCACAATTTAAGTCCTCCACTATATACTAGGGTGCCAAAAATGCACACGCATTTGAACTGAATTATGGTAGCAGATGTGTATAGCATGATATTCACTCAAATGATAGTGTTAATCAAATGAATGCTAGGCCACCATGTGACAGGCAGGACAGTCAATGAAAATGGCAGAAGCTCACTTGTCATTTAAGGAAAACAAGAGCATGTGGAAGTGGCATTTAGAATTCAACAACATTGTGGAAGTACAAGGACAATGGAGGCATCAGTATTCAATAGAACCTCCAACTGGCCTCACAATTGCACTTATTTGTAATAAGTTTCAGTCACTGTGGTACTGTGTGTAATGTGCGTAAGGAAAGATCTCGAATTCCTCACACAGCAACAAGTCCTGCTGCTTTTGCTATGGTGTTGGAATAGTTTCCACACGTGCCGCAGAAGTCACCAAACAATGAGCATGTGAGACATGAGTAAGCAGAACAAGCATATGATGCATGTTTTTTTGTTTGTTTGGTTTTGGGTTTTTGAGACAGGGTCTCGCTATGTAGCTCTGGCTGGTCTGGTACTCACTGTGTAGACCAGGTTGGCTTTATACTTGTGGTGATCCTCCTGCCTCTGCCTCCAGAGTGATGGGATTATGGGTATGTGCCACCATGCCTGGCTTATATGACACATTCTCAAAATAGCAAAATGGAAAGTTTTTGTTCCAAGATATATATATACATTTTTTGGCACCCTCTGTATGTATATATGCTGCAGGACACATACACACACACACACACACACATAAATTATATATATATTTATATATATATATTATTTATATATATATATATAATGCACAATATATATTATATATATTAGATAACATGTACATGCCTGCAGCCGTACCACTGTGGTGTCTGATCCCGTCAGGTCACGGAAGTTCAGTAGGGTTGGGCCTGGTTAGTACTTGGATGGGAGACCTGGGAACATCAAGTGCTGCAGGCTTGGCAGAAGGACCCAGCAATCCACTCCAAAAAATCAATCCGCTATTGAAAACCCTATGAATAGCAGAGAAATACTGACAATAGTGTTTTGTCTGTTGTACATAGGGTCCCTATGAGTCGGATACTGACCCAGTGGCACCTAACAACAACAACTATATATACATATATATGTATATATATACATATATACATATATGTATATGTATATATATGTACATATATACATATACATATATACAACTATATATACATATATATATATATATATATATATATATATATATATATATATAGCCATATACCCATATACATGTATATGGTTTAGATTTGAAGATTTTTAGGGCTCCAAGAGGCTGGGGGGGTGGTTAGTTCAGTTTGTAGAGTGCTTGCTTAGCAGGCACTGAGGCTCTGGGCTCAATCCCTAGCACTGAAAAAAAAAGGGAGAGAGAGAGAGAGAAAATGCAAGTCTTATGAATCATGTCTTTTAGTTGAGCACCATGGTACCCACCTATAATCCCAGTGACTTGGGAGGTGGAAGCAGGAGGATTGCAAGTTTGAAGCTAGAGGCAACCTAGATAATTTAGCAAGACCTTGTTTCAAGGTAAAAAAATAAAAACGGACTGGGGTGCATCCCAGTGGAACAGTGCTTACAAAGTATGTGTGTGAGGCCCTAGGTTCAGCCCCCAAGTACCACAAAGAAGCAGAAGAAGGAAGAGGAGGGGGGGAGGAGGAGGGAGGGAGGAGGAGAAGGGCAGCAGCAAAAGAAGAGGAGGAGAAAGAAGAAGAAAAAAAAAGGAGGAGGAGGAGGAAAGAAAGAAAAAAAAATAGCTAGCCAAAATGGTGCCTCTGGAAAGTTCAGACTTAAGCCCCTTTTTCTCAGGACTTCCAGAAAGATCAATGAATGTATACTTAGCTTTTTTTTTTTTTTTTTTTGGCTGGGGATTGAATGTTAGAGTTGCTAAAGCCACATGTATGCTGAATCAATGCTTATGTCCTTTGAAAGTCACATGCCAGAGACATCTTGGGGAAGTCAGAAGAGAATGCTGTGGCCCCAGAGCCTCACTCCCACAGTTTCTCTGCAGAGTTCACAGTGGCTTGTGGGGGGAACTGGGCTTGACTGTGGCCTGCTGGGACTCTCTAGGCCATGTGGAATTTGCACTCCTTGGCTCCACTGGCTTGATTTTGCCCTACTGAGCTCCATTCCTTGCCAACAAAGATGGCCCTCAAAGGACCAAAAGACTCTCTTTACTTTCTCACTGAAAGTGGATTCTGATGCATTTGGTTCATATAAGTTTGGGGGCTTGAGGAGATGGGCTTTGGTGCTAGAGATTAAACCTAGAGCCTCACACATGCTCTACCCCTGAGCCACACCCCAGCTAGAGAGGACAGATCCCTTGAGAAGGACTCTGGCCATCGCTAGAGCTTGGTCACTGTTGTAGGAACTTATGCACACAGAGGAGAGGGGGCCCCGCCCAGGGAGCCCACAGCCCCCCAGAGAAACTTGGGTGAGGGTGGGGGACAGCACCCCCAGGTTCAGGCAGTGAAAGTAGAGGGTCTATCAGAGGGGCAGATGTGGCTGCAGAGAGACGGACAGAGCCTGGCAACACTCACAGGTCGTCCTGGATCATGATCTAAAACTGGGGTCCAATTTGTGTGTGTGTGTGTGTGTGTGTGTGTGTATGTATGTATGTATGTATGTATGTATGTTTGTTTTGCAGTACTCACAGTTGAACCCAGGGCCTGGCGCTTACATGCTTTGCAAGTGCTATACCACTGAGCTGCACCCTCAGCCCATTTCTTTCCTTTTTGAGACAGGGTCCCACTAAATTACACAGACTATCTCTGGTCTCAAACTTGCCATCTTCCTGGCTCTGCCTCCCAAGTCGCTGGAATTACAGGCATGCGCCACCCCACCCTGCTCTGTATATATATATTTCTAAAGTAAATCATACTTGACGCATCTGGGAATGCAATTGTACCTTTGAAATATTGTAAAGTTATGTTGCTGTGATAGGGATGCCCCATAAAATAGGAAGCATTTCACCATATATAAAGAGAACCTGTGGTTGGGATTTAGCTCAGTTGGTAGAGCTCTGCGCTGCAGTCTCTGAGGTCCTGAGTTCAATTCCCAGTACTGCAAAAATGGGAGAAGGACCTGGCAATCCACTCCCAAGGCAATCCTGAAACAGCTATTGAAAACCCTATGAGGGTCGCTATGAGTCGGATACCGACTCGACGGCCCCTAACAACAACAACAGCAAAGAGAACCTCTCTGGACTTGATGTGAATAATCAGGAAAGGTACTAAAAATGATGGAAACATGTCTTGGAAAAAAATGGGGTCCAAAATGTAAGAGGGCAATAAAAGCATGTAAGGCCAGACTGCCTGCCCTAGTCCTTGGTGCCCCATCCTATGTCCTCTCCCTTCCACATTCTGTCAAGTGAGTCCCTTTGCAGGCATTAAGCAGCCAAGGTCCCCCAGAGGAACAAAGGCATTTGTTTTTATTTATTTGTTTTATTTAATTTTTTTTTGCAGTGCTGGGATGGACCCCAGGCCTTGTGCATGCTAGGCTAGTGCTCCACCCCTGAGCCGCACCCCCAGCCCCACAAGGGCATTCTTGCTGACAACTGAACACTCCCTGGGCAGGGTGCAGTGTGAGCTCACAGCCCTGTCCTGTGGAGATGGCCCTGTCAGGGGTGGGAAGCTGAAGGAGAAGGCTTTCAGGGCACATTTTGTGCTTGGTGGAGGAAGGCAGGGGCGGGGAGGTGCTCCACAGTTGTTTTGTGAGATTAGAAACCTGAAATGAAACTCCGGAGACCTCAGGGCATCCGTGTGACTGGAGCTTTGTGACTGGGTTCCACTATTGGGAACAGAAAGTCTGTGGGCTGAATGATGGCTCAGGCTAAGGGAATGCTTCCTTCTTTTTTTCTTCTTTTCCCTTGGTACTTGGGAGTTGAACCCAGTACTTCACTAGCACTCTACCACTGGGCTGCACCCCCAGCCCATTTTTTAATTTTTTGCTTTGAGACAGGGTCTCACTAAATTGTGCAGGCTGCCTCTGGCTTCAAACTTGAGATCCTCCTGCCTTTGCCTCTCAAGTCCTCGGGATTACAGACGTCACCCCCGCATCTGGTTTATAAATGCTTCCTTCTAAGTGATTTAGTTGTGGCTGACCCGCTCCCTCATTGAGCTTCCTCATTCTGAATTCCAACAGCGACTGAAGTCCCTACCACACAATTTAGAACTTGGTTATGTACTGTCCAGTGTTGTTCCTGTTGTTTCAGAGGAGTTTGTCTTGCCTCTCAGCAAGAATTACAAACTCCTTTGGAAATGGGATTGAGGTGTGTTTTACGCTTCTTTAACCTCCAACTCTGCTCAGTAAATACTTCGGGATTAGATCAGATAAACCCTGCAATGCAGCAGAGCTCTTGTCGCTCAGTTTTTATGGCTTCACCTTCACCACCAGTGGCCCAGTGACACACTCCATAAATGGCTGCATGAAAGAGTAGGTCTTCTCCTTTTAACACAGGACAAGACAAAACTTTCTGAAATTGTGTAGAGGGTGCTTAAATCTAAACTTGGTCGGCTGCTTATAATAAGTCTCTACCTTGTCTTCTGAAGTCATTCCCTTCAGCTATTGAATTCAGTTCGTGTTAGAAGTCTTTACACAGATAGTGTTAGCGGCTGAATTGTCCCTTTTCTCCCAAATCCATATGTTGAAGCCCTAAAATGCAATACCTCAAAATATGACTGCATTTGGAGGTAAGGCCTTTAATGAGATGATTAAAATCAAAAGAGGCCGTTAGTTTGGCATGGTGGTGCACACCTGTAATCCCATTGACTCAGGGGCCGAGGCAGGAGGATGGTAAATTCAAGACCAGAGGCAGACTGTGCAATTTAGTGAGATCCTGACTCGAAATAAAAAATGGGCTGGGGGTGCAGCTCCCTGGTAGAGCACTTGTAAAGTATGTGCAAGGCCCTGAGTTCAACCCTTAAATTCTGAAAAAATAAATAAATAAATAAAAATAAAATAAAATAATATGAGGCCATTAGGGGATCACTAACCCAAAGTGATGTGTGTCCTTATAGGAAATTAGGACACAAAGACAGTAGGGGTGCACATGTGCAGAGAAAGGCCATCTGCAAGCCAAGGAGACAGGGTCAGGAGAAACTAAGCCTACTGACATCTGGACCTTGGACTTCAGCCTCCAGAACTCTGAGAAAGCTAGTTTCTGTTATTTTGGCCCCTATTCTGTGGTATTTTGTTACAGTAGCCCGAACAGAATAATTGTTGTTGTTGCTAGGTGCCCTTGAGTCGGGTCTGACTCATAGATACTCTCATAGGGTTTCCAATGGCTTGACTGTTTCGGGATTATTTTCAGGAGTGGGGTGCCAAACCCTTCTTCCATTTTTGCAGTGCTGGGGATCCAACTGGGATAGTCTGAAAGTACAGAGCAACACTCTACCAATGAAGTTAACCCCCAGCCCCAGCACTAATACAGATAGAGAAGTTGAGACTCACAGAAGGGAAGTACCTTCTGTCACAGGTTAAGTGCCTAAGCTTTCTGGAAATCCCCATTGTCATGTGTCCACATGTGTGAGAGTCCCCAAGGGTACCACAGTCCAGCTGTGTCCTGCAGTTTGGCAGTGTGTCGAGTTGTCAACTTCTCATGCTCCCTAAAACCAAAAAGAGGCCCTCCATCTCCACAGAGAATTCTTCCCACACCCTTCCCCACTCTCCTTGACTTCAGTGCAAGCGCCAGGTGAAACGTGTCTCATTACATGGAAGAGAAGTGCAAGGCTCAAACTGTGTTGTGTTGAGGTGACTCCTAGAACGTCCTCCCAGGGCTCAGTTCTCTGGGAAAGGTGGGTGGTACAGCAGTCCAGTCCAAGGGCTGTCTAGTGTAAGAGGCTTCTCTTCCAGGTAGGAAGGCCTTGCACCCTGGCCAGTGGAGGGGCAGGCAGAAGCCCAGCTCCTAGGAGCCAGCCGAGAAGCTGTGGCTGGGGAGGGTGTGTGGAGGTGGGAATCTGAACAACTCATTGGGGAAAGACAGGCCATACGTAAGTGGTCTGAAGACTAAAAAGAAACTTAGGTGCTGAGGCCTGGCCAGGTCATTCAGACCAATTCCTGTTTAAGAGATGCCATTCAGTGGGGAAAAAAAAAGAGCAGGCAAGAGAGAGACCTGGAGACCCAGTCCAGAGGGTTCTATGCTGAAAGGTCTGGGCCCAAGGGCCAGTGGGTAGGCAGACACCCTCTGCAGTTACCATCAGGGGTCTGTCTCCTGTGTGGGTCAGAGGTTGTTTTTCCTTTTCCTCCTATGTGTACCCACTCCACTGTTTTCTCACCCAGGTTCCTATTTTCCAGCATCAGCTATGTGTCACACTTTGCCCACTTCTGCCCCATGACGCAGGATCTAAACTGAGCACACAAACTCCTTTTGGCTTCTAGAAAACATTTGTAGTTAATCATGGCAGGCAGTGCATACAGAAAGCTCTTCACCTAGTTTATAATATATTATTATTATTCCTTTCCGTACTGGGGGATTGCACTCATGCATGGCACATGCTAGGCAAGTGCTGCACCACTGAGCTACACTCCAGTCCCTTTTTTATTTTTAAAATTGAGACAGGGTTTCTCTAAGTTACCCAGGCTGCCCCTGACCTCAAACTCATGATCCTCCTGCCTTGCCCCCGAATCACTGGGATTACAGGCATGTGCCTTGATGCCCAGTACTTATTTTTTTTTAATTTTTTGACACTGAGGTTAAAACCCAGGGCTTGTGGATACTGAGCATAGGTCTGCCACTGAACCACATCCTCAACCCCTGCTCATTTATCTTTATAAAGCATCGTACTCCATAAACAGGTATCATAATTTACTTAACTAGTCTATTAATGGTTGTTTGGTTTGTTTCCAGTATCCTGCCACATAATCAATAGCTGTGGGTGAATAACTTCACACATATGTCATTTCTTGCGGGTGACCATTGGTCTATTGTGGTTCTAACATCCTCAGGCAAGTTGGCTTGGTGACAGACTTGGGTACTCAAGCTCATCCACAGTTAGTTTGATGACCCAGGAAACAAGTTTTTGTTGGAATTTGTGGCTGTGTACCATTGCTACCTGTGAAGGTGGCCTCAGCCGCTCCATAAGCATTCCTGGCTTTTCTATAGGACCTGGGACTGCCGTGTATGCCCACAGATCTGCCCTACTGGACAGTCCAGGGATGCCACTGATCTCAAGTTGTGCCACCACAAAGCATAAGCTGCCGCCCTGCTGGACCCTTTCGCCCATACTCCTACTCTGACTAGATGTTTCCACGTCAGGTCCTCAGTTATTCTCTGCTGATTTTCCAGGCGGTTGCATGTGTGCGTATGTGTGCACCTGCGTGCACATGGGCACTTGGTGCTTGGAATGAACCCAGGCTTCACGTTCGTTCATGGGGCAGGTATTCTACCACTGAGCCACATGCTCAGCCCCTTCTGGTTGATCTTTTTGTTCTTACCCAAGGGGACCACTTCCTTTTGGCCCTTTTTGTTTTGTTTTGATTTTTGAAATAGGATCTCCCTGTGTAGCCAGGCTGGCCTTGAATGCCATCCTCCTGCCTCCACCTCCTTTTGACTCCTTTGCAGGTCTCTGGCTTCCAGGGCCTGTCCTTCCTTCTTTCATATTTTCTCTTGAGTTTTCTTCAGATGCCTGGAGAAGATTCACAGGTGGATTCTTGTGGCTAATTTCTTCACCAGTAGTACACTCAGCTTAGAGTGTGGCTTGGCCTCTTTAGGCCCACGCCATGGGCATCTTGTCTGAAGCCACTTTTCCTGCCCAGTCCCCAGTCCTGTGACCGGGTTTCTGCCCCTTCCTGCTTCATCCTCCAGATGCCCCACGGTTGGCCCAGGAGGAGTGGGGATAGCTGAAGTCCCTGAGCAGTGCCTCAGCTGGCCTGTCCTGCGCAGCATCTGGCTTCTGTCGGGACCGCCATGGAGAAGCTGGCCCAAGCCCTCCAACGCCCCTGCAAATGACTCCCTGTGAGAAGATATGCCATATTCAGACTGGAGCACACAGTCTGCCCCTGGGAGAACAAGGGTTGCTCCCTAAGCCAGGGTGAGGGAAAAGCAGGCTGAGAAATAAGGGCAGTGCTTGGAACCTTGGGAAGATTAGGGAAGGACAAATAGCAAGATAAGAGAGATGAGGCCGGTGGGGTCCTTGTGTCCCCTCAGTGCATTGGATAGGGCAAGGCTTCCGGATGTAAGTTAATGTGAATTACCACCTCTTGCTTGGTATCACATATTCTCTACTTGCCTTCCTTTACCTCTTCCACTTTTAGGCCCTCAAATTTTTCACTTCATGCTTTGCTCAAGCTTTCCCTTCGCCCATGATGCTGCTTCTCCCTCTGGCTTACTTCTACCCCTCCTTCAGATCTCCCTTTGAATATTACTTCCCCGCTGCCCACCTCCTGTCCTTTGTTTTTTGCGGTGCTGGGGATGAACCTAGGGCACCAATACATGCTAGGCAAGCCTTCTATCACTTAGCCACACCCCCACCCCCTAGCACTTCTTACCCTTCCATACCCTAAATGTAATTACATTCAGGTAACTGACTGAGTAATCACTCCTGGTCTCTCTCTCTCCATAGACTGTCAATGTCACTAAAGGGAGTACCAAAGTCCAAAGACCCTTTCCACTGCCAGGCATATAGCAAGATCTCAATAAGTGTCTTGTGAATAAACGGCAGAGGCATAGAACCCATTATTCCTTCAGTGGCAGATAAATGCCAAGTGCTGGGGACACAGAAACAAAATTCACCAAGGTTGGCCCCTGTTACCAGGAACCTGCCCTGGGGCACTTTCTTGGGATAGGGACCAAACCGGAAACACTGAGCCTAAGAAGCCCTGCTCGGGATGTTGAGGCTTTTGCCTTCAGTTCCTGCATTCAATTGCTGGGACATCTCTCTGTTCCTCTGGTGGAATTGTCCTTCTCTGTGTCCCTTAGCTTCTAACCCCAGAAATGAGGTCCTATTTCTACACGCCGACTTGGCCCTAATGCTTTGTGGTCAGCTCTCCTCCTGGGTTCCTATGTCCCCTTCCGGTCCTTTTCTTCTCTGCTGTGGTTGTTTTGACCCAGTGCACCAGAGCCCACCCAAGAGGCCACCTTCCCTGCAGCCTTAGTAGGCTCATCACCCTGACAATAACTGCATTTAAAGATTCATTATTTCATTTGCATTTAAAAGGTAATCCTACAGGCCCTGGCCAATCTGCTTTTTGTATTACAACTTTAAAAATATTTAAGATCCCTTAATTTACATTTTAACACGGACTCTCCAGGTTCCATATTTGGGGGGTGGAATCCACTACAAATCTTGATATTTCTGTGCGCGTGCAGGTGTGTGCAAGCGTGTGTGTGTGTGTGTGTGTGTATGTGTGTGAAGAAATGTCACCTAAGAGGCTGCTCTGGCATACCTATGAAACAACTGTAGTCCAGCATACTCGCCTACGCCTGTAATCCCAGCCACTCGAGAGGCAGGAGAATCACAAGCTCGAGACCAGAGGCAGTCTGCTTAATTTAGCAAGACCCTGTCTCAAAACAAAACAAAACAAAGCAAAAACAAACAAACAACAACAACAACAACAACAAAAAACTGTGGGTGCGGCTCAGTGGTACAGCACTTGTTAAAAACAAACAAACAAAAAACAAAAACGTAGAAGCAAACGGATGCTCTTGATTGGCCGTGGCAAGAGGTGGTACACACACCACAAGCCTTAATCTTGAGCCCTTGGGGACAACCCCCAATGTAGCCTCCAGTTTGATTGGGGGCTGGGAAGTGTCCAGGGTGGGGATGTCAGTCTCAGACAGCAGGTCATAATTACGGGGGAGATTTCCAGGCCTGGCTTGGGGATGGCTTGAAGGTAGAGAGGCACGTCCCCATCTCCACCCTTGGCTCCCCTCCCGGTGGTCGGCTCTTGAACCTCTCCTGGTCTCTGGGTAACTTCCTGGTGTATCACTGTTCCGGGGTGGTTTTCCTGTGTACCTCTGTCTCTCCCTCTGGAACAGGGCCCGCTGTGCCCCTGGCGTTGTCCGCGCGTGCTCCGCAGCCTCCGGGGTTGGGGGAAGGCCGAGAGGACGCGGGTCTCCGCGCGCAGGCGTCCGGCCCACGCGTCGTGGCAGTCCAGAGCCTCCAGCTGCGGCTTTCCTGTGGCTTTCGTGCGCTGGGAGCAGAGGGACCAAGCATCCTCCTCCACGGTGCAGTTCCAAGCTGAATGCGCGGGATGGAGGGCGGTGCGGCTGGCCAGGAAGCGCAGGCCCCTCAAACCGCACGTGAGAACTGCGGGGCGGAGGCGAGGCGGTTTGTGAAGGCCGCCGCGCCCGCCTCCCCGCTGGCTCCTCCTGCGTCGCCGAGGGTCAGGAATGGGAGACTTTTATCGTGTGTAGGTGACGCTGTCTATCGACGTCTAACATTTTCACGATGAGATGTCTCCTGAAATGCAGTGGTTTTCAGCCCCTCTCTGGCTGTACAGAAGAATCACCAAGGAAGCGTTTTTTATTTTATTTTATTTTATTTTTTCCGGTACTTAGGGGTTGAACCCAGAGCCTAGAACATACCTGGCAAATGCTCTACCACTAAGCTGCACGCTCAGTCCATTTTTTATTTTTTGTCTTGAGACAGTCTTGCTAAATTACGCAGGCTGCCTCTGGCCTCAAACTTGCGATCCTCCTGCCTCCCTCTCTCTGGGGTCACAGGCATGAGCGGCACCCCACCCCTCGAGGTGGCTGATTCTTTGCCCCCTGACGCCTATGCTTCCATGTCTCTTCCAGTAGGGATAATAACAGGCACTTTTCATGGCCTGGAGTTGGAAAGTAAAGGGCAGAGCACAAAGAAGGCAGCTGAGAAGCACAGCTGCAGGCTCGCCTTTCCTTCCTTTGTCTCCCCAGACTGTAACCTCTCTTCTGGCTCCTTCCTCCTGGCACAGCCTCCTCCTTCCTCCTCCCTAGATCCTCCTGAATAGCAATCGATTTCCAGGCTCTGGATAAGCTTTTTGGTGACAAGGGAGGTAGATGTAGAACAGAGATGAGGAAATGCACTTTAGGGATAAAGGACCTGATTAAATCAGAGGAACAAAAACCTGGCCAAGCACAGTTCTGAGTCATCTGTCCTGAAGGTCCCTCCATAGCAGGAACAGAGTCCGAAAGAGGGAAGGTTAAATAGGGGGCTGGGAGGTATCGCAGTGGTAGAGGCTTGCACAGCATGTGCAGATCTGGGTGCCAGCCCAGCACCAAAATAAAGTTTTAAAAAAGTAGGGGGTGGCCAGGCTTGGTGGTGCATGCCTGTAATCCCACTGGCTCGCCTGTAATCTCTGTGGCTCGGGAGGCGGAGGCAAGAGGATCGCAAGTTCAAGACCAGAGGAAGTCTGTGTAATTTCGAAAGACCCTGTTTAAAAAAAAAAGTAAAAAAAAAAAAAAAAAAAGAGGCTGGGGGCGCAGCTCAGTGGTCCAGCACTTGCAAAGCACGAGGCCCTGGGTTCAACCCCTAGTACTGCAAAAAAAAGTAGGGGGCTGAACATGGGAGGGGTGTCTGGGCTGGCAGTTGTCTTCAAGGAGGGAGTCAAGACTTCTGAGAGTAAAAGAACTCCAAGCTGTGATTGGAAAGTAGCAGTCAGCCAGGTGGAGAGGGAGGAAATGTGTTCCAGATTCTGAGAACGTGTGCGCAAGTGCAAAGGGTTGGAGGTAGACACTCACCTGTGTGGAGGTCAGCAGGCTGGAGTGGTGAGCAGTTTGGCCAGCAGCGTTCCTGTCTTTTGGCAGGGTCTTGCTAAATAGTCCAGGCTGGCCTCCAACTGATGATCCTCCTGTGTCAGCTTCCCAAGTGCTGGGATTACAGGCGTGCAGCACAGTGCCTGACTGTTAGAGGGTCTTTAGGAGGAAACAGACAGTCTGATTTGCTGTACTGAGGTCTCTCCTCTAGAGGGGGCCACTGCTGGCAGAGGTTGTAACCATGCAAGCTAGACAGTTGACTTCTTGGAGCAGGGGGTACTTAGCCCCCTGGTTGTGTAGGAGGTTCAAGGGTAGTGGGCCCTCTTCCTCTACTGCATCTTGAGGATAGCTCTCTGCAAGAACAACGTAGAGGGCTGGGTGGTGTTGGCTGCTAGGCCAGGCAGGCACCTTTAGGGCAAACTCCTATACATGTGCACCTGCAGCCGTACCACTGTGGCGACCGATCCCATCAGATCTCTGAAGCTAAGCAGGGTTGGGCCTAGTTAGTACTTGGATGGGAGACCTCCTGGGACCACCAGATGCTGTAGGCTTGGGAGAAGGACCTGACAGCCCACTCCCAAAAAATAATCTGCCACTGAAAACCCTACGAACAGCAGAGAAACAGTAACAATAGTGTTTTGCCTGTTGCATATAACATCACTATGAGTCGGATACTGACTCCACGGCACCTAACAACAGCAGCAACCTATATAATGTACCTTTTAAGTGTCCTCCTTGTTTCAGCCAAAACCTTCTGGAGAAAATTGAGTGTGCCTGCAGGCATTTCTGTTTTCCAGGAATGTTTAACCTTTGAACATGTGCTCTATGACCTTGAGCTGAACATGCCCCCAAAGTGTCTACCATCTGTCCTTCTCAAACTACGACATTAAGCTGAGCATGCTCAGGAATGTGCCTGCCCCTAAAGTGCTTCCTCTACAGATGTGTATAGGCTCCCTGAACTTTAATAAACCCCCAATGTTCCCTTTGTTAGGAGAGGGCCTCGCTTTGGGAATAACTCCAATGAACTCCCTATCTGGTGCAGGTGGTAAATCTTTCTCCCCTGTTACCTCTCTGCCATGTATGTTTTTGTCCTTGTACTCACCAAGACGTGAGCCCATTGTGTGTCCTTATAGTGCAGCTCAGTGGTGGAGATGCCTTAGCATTTGCCAGACCCTGGGTTCCATCTCTAGCACCACACACACACACACACACACACACACCAAAAGAAAAAGAAAAACCTCACAACAACCAGGGGACAGGAAATGTGGCAGTCTGATAATTGCCTGTCAACAGATGATAATAAAAGCCCTTCTTCCCTGAAGGCCACAGACCCTGTGTCTGACGTAAAGAAAATGTTGGCCAAAATGTGCTCAAACACACCAGAGGCCATTTTGTCTTTGGATTCAAACCCTCTTTGAAAGGTGCAGGACACAGGTGTTAGCACAATGCTGCTGAATCCCTGGCCTCACCAGAGGAAAGGCCCAAAATATAGATTCATGAAGTATGACAGCAGCAACAGAAAAAATGCCTCCCTCCAAGGATGACAGAAAAAGAAAAATGAGAATGGAACTCAGAAAATTATTGAGAGTGAAAAGGTAATTCTTGGTGCTTGCAGAGTGTGTTAGAGACTTTCTAAAGAATGGGAGACAAGTGGCTCAGGTCTTGATCTCTAGGGATAGCCTAATGTTCCACTAATAATGCATAGAAACTTGTTATAAACAAGTAGAAGAAAATCTATCCAAAGCTTATCAATATATTATTGTCATTTATCCTTATCTCCAGGACTGCCATGTGTGATTGTAGAGGTTGAGCACTGTCCAATTCTAGGAGCCCCCATTTATATTGCTGGCTGGTCTGGTCATGACAACAAATGTGAACTTTTCTCCGTGTTTCCACTCCTATGTGCCTTCCTGCTGCAGTTGTTTTCTGTATAAGTACTGTGAGACAGGCACTGTGTAGACCCAGAGGGCACAGTGGTAACCAACAGTTCAGAAAGCCCTCAAGCAGCTTGGAATGTAAGATGGTGACATGTGTTAAGGAAGTACTCACAGACATACAACCCTAGCGGGGAGTGCTGTGGGAGAAAAGGAAAGGCTTCTTCAAAATGTGTAGCCAACAATGTGAAGGGTGAACAGGAGCTGGGCTAGTGAAGGGGGCTAGGGGAATTTCACTGTGTGTCCTGGGGATGGAGACGCTAGGCCCTAGAGATGCAAAGAAGGCTGGCCCAGGGGACCAGCCACACAGTGGGGAGCAGGGGTGGAGAGATATCCCAAAGCCAGAGGAGGCATGGCCTCGGAGGCCACAGAAGGAGTCTGGGTTTCCTGCTGGTGGAGCTGGTGGCCTTTGGGAGGTCTCCAGCAGGAAAAGATGGGAGGGGCCTGCTATTTTTGTCTCTGTAGTAGAAAATGCATTAAAACAAGGCAAAAGTAGAAGCTGTTGGAGCAGGGGAAAGGGTGGGCCCTGCATTGTGGTTTCTTCTTGTTTGTTTGAGACAGTCGCCAGGTGAGCCTCTCCTCTGCTTCCCCAGGGCTGGAGTGACAGGCGTGTACCACACACTTGGCTTGCCTTGCGGTCATGGTCAGGGAGAGAGAAGACATGGATAGGTTGGAGGATTCCTGTTGCCAGGAGGAGAGGCCGGCCTGGGGAAGGCCGGGCCTGGGCAGGAGGCTTGCCGAGGATAACAGCCTCCAACTTCTGGAGCGAGCCAAAGCCAGGTTTCTGGTAGAAATGACTGGGTGGGTGGAGATGCCACAGACTGAGAAGGGGAAAATTGGAAGGGCGCAGGTTTAGTGGGGGAAGGAAGGTCCCAGAGTCAGTCTTGGCTAAGTTGAGGTTGAGATCTGCAAGTTGCCACAGCATAGGAGAGACACAAACCCAGAGGCACCTCTCTCACTGGATGTGTCTTTCAATGTTTGTTTCCTGACAAAAAAGGACAATAAAAACAAGCATTTATTGAGCACTTTCTGTGTGCCAGCAGTGTGCAAGGCACCAGTTATTCAGCAGGGAGAAACATGACATGGAAGGCGGAGGGTAGAATAGTACTGTGGTCAGCGAGTTTCCAGGAGACTGATTGTCTGGGTTAAATGTTTCAGCCATGGCTCCGGTGCAGCTCAGGTGCATGTTGCCTTTGCAGCCCCTAAATTCAGTCCCTGGCACCACAGTTATTTTTTTCATTTAACTGAGGGTTGCACTTTTGCATCTGTTAAATGGGAGGATCACTTACCTCACAGAGTTACACAAAACAATGTTGAGTAAGCTCTTTAGCACAGAGCCTGGCACACAGCAAATGCTCAAGAAACGTGGACAGTTTTTGAACAAATATTTAGTGACTGTTGCAAGCTAATGGGAAAGCTAGATATTGAGCAAATAATTTCTTTCTTTTCTCCTTCCTTTCTTTCTTTTTTTGTTATGTGTTTTTCAGACAGCGTCTCACAGCGTTTCCCAGGCTGGCTGGAACTCCTGGCCTCAAGGGATCTTCCTGCCTCAGGGTCCCTGAGGAGTTGCCTCCCTCCATCTTTGGGAGTGTGTCTCTCAGAATGGGGAGGGACCTGCTCCTCTGCAGGGCCCTGAATTGTTCTGTTAGTGCTGGCCATTGGGCTTGGCTGGGGTATAATGTCTGTGGTTTGCCTCTGACACCACTCTTTCCTCCATTCTGCCCCATTGGGCAAACACAAACAGGAAGGGGCAGTGCAGCTGGGGCCCAGCCCTCACCCCGGGGTGCACAGGCAGTGCCAGGAGCCGGCCCCACACCAACATTCAGGGCTCTCTCCATGCAGCAGGTCTTATGGCTTTGAGCTGAATCTGTTAGTACTTCCTTCCAGGTTCCCAAAAACTGTCCACATGACTCAGCTGTCTGTGTGTGTGTGTATGTGTGTGTGGTGTTGTGGATCTAGGCCATACTAAGCAAGTGCTCTACCACTGAGTACCAGCCTAGCCCAGCCCTTGATCTTCCCTCTCTTTTATGCTTCAGTTCCTGCCTTCCCACTTAATAGAAGGTGAAGATTTAGCTCTAGCTCCTCCCCAAGCTCTCTTCGCACATTCTCTGGGCCTCGATCACCCCAGGGTATTGAAGGCACCATTTTGTTATCTCTATATCCACTGCTAAGAATGGATGCATCTGGCCAGGCGTGGTGGCGCACGCCTGTAATCCCAGCGGCTCGGGAGGCGGAGGCGGGAGGATCGCAAGTTCGAGACCAGAGGCAGTCTGCGTAATTTAGCGAGACCCTGTCTCAAAAAGTAAAAAAAAATGGGCTGAGGTGCAGCTCAGTGGTCCAGCACTTGCAGAGCATGCAGGCGCGAGGCCCTGGGTTCAACCCCCCAGTACCGCAAAAAAAAAAAAAAAAAAAAAAAAAAAAAAAAAGAATGGATGCATCAGCTGTGTAGCTTAGCATATCTTTCCTTTCCTTTGCAACACTTTGCAATTCAGGGAATTAATCATTGCTGTACTTTTTCTTCTTTCTCTCTCTTTCTTCCTCCCTCCCTTCCTTCTTTCCTTCCTTCCTTTCCTCCCTTTCTTTCTCTTTCTGGTGCTGGGTATCAAACTATTATGGTTTTGGATCTGAAATGTACCCCTAAAACTCATGTGTTGAAAAGCTTCATCCCCAGTGCAATGTTTACAGGTGAGGCTTTTGGGAAACAATTGGATCACGAGGGCTGTGACCTACCCAATGGAGTAATCCTTTGATGGCCTCAGGATGGGTGGCATTGTTGGGAGGTGGTGGAAACTAGAAGGCAGGGCCCTGCTGGAGGAAGCAGTCCCTGGGACATGCCTTTGAAGGGTGCTCATCTTGTCTCCACCCCTTCCTGTCTCCTGCTTCCTGGCTGTCAGGAGGTGAGCAGTTTTGTTTCACTGCCTGCTCCACCATGATATCTGACTCCCTGTACTGTGAACCAAAGTAAATCTTTCCTCCATTTAAGCAGCTTATGTCAGGTATTTTGTCACAGTGATGAAAGACTGACTGTGAACCCTGGGCCTTGTGCATGCTAGGCAGACCCTCTGCCGCTGAGCTAAGCCCCCAGCCCATATTTTCTCTTAGTTCTGGGTAACATTTTCACTTACTCAAACTCTTCCCTGGTTATGTGAAGCTGGCCTCTCCATCTGTTCATCTTCTCTTTCCTTCTTTCTTTCCTTCTCTCTCTCTCTCTCTCTCTCTCTTTCCCTTTCTCTCCTTTTTTCTCTTCCTCCTTTCCTTCCTTCTCTTCCTTCCTTCCTTTCTTCTTTCTTTTCCTCCCTCCTTTCCTTCCTTCTTTGTCTTCCTTCCTCTTTCTTTCTCTTCCTTTCCTTCTTTCTCTTTTTTGTTTTTCTTTCTCTTCATTCTTTCCTTCCCTACTGTTCCTTCCTTCCTTTCTTTCTCTTCTTTCCTTCCTTCCTTCCTCCTTTTTCTTTCTTTTTTTCTTCCTTCTTTCCTTCCTTTCTTTCTCTTCATTCTTTCCTTGTCCACCCTTCCTTCCTTTCTCTCTCTCCTTTTTTTTTTTTTTTTTTTCTCTCTCTCTCTTTCCCTCCCCTGCCACCTGCTGGGGATGGAACCTGAGGCCACACACGTGCTAGGCAAGCACTTCACTACCAATCTTATATCCCTACCCCCTTTGATGATTTCTCCACTCTGTTTTGTCATTCTGGAACATGGAATTTTTATATACTGGATTAAAAAAATTTTTTTTTGACAGCGTCTGGCCCAGGGTGGCTTTGAACTTGAGTTCTTCCTGCTTTAGCCTTCCATGTGCTAGGATTACAGGTATGTACAATGGCACCCAGCCTATACTGTTTTTTTTTTTTTTTCGTTTTTCTTCTTTCTCTCTCTCTTACTTTCTCCCTTCCTTCCTTTCTTTTCTTTTCTCTTCCTTCCTTCTTTCCTTCCTTCCTTTCTTTCCTTTCTCTTCTCTTGTTTTCTCTTCTTTTCTTTTCTTTCTGGCAGAGTCTCACTATTTAGCCCCAGGCAATCCTCGAATGTGGCAATCCTCCTACCTAGCTCCCCAAATGCTAGGATTATAGGCCTGTACCACCACACCTGGCTTAGATTTCTTAAACTGTTCATTTTCTCCTCTCTTAGCCTTCCCAGTTGCTGGGATTATAGGGCCTAACACATACTTTGCAAGTGCTCTGCTACTGGGCTGCACCCCCCTCCGCCTGTTTTTTATTTATTTTAAGACAAAGTCTCCCTAAATTACACAGGTTGCCTCTGGTCTCAAATTTTAGATCATACTGGCTCCACCTCCCAAGTCCTGGGATTACAGATGAGCGCTACCACGCAGGTCGTCTGTTTATCCGCTTAACAGAGATTTTCCCTCAATTTTTTTCTTTGTCTCTTTGTGAGGCAGGATAGAAAGACAGGAAAGTTAAGGGGACATAGGAAGGGAAAAGCGCCCTCACCCTGGGATCTGGCTTGAGTCTTGCCAGATGAGAGTCAAGAATTTTGATACAACTACCAAGAGAACCGCTGTAAAGACTGCCCGAACAGATATTATTTTGAGAGAGATTTCAAATGAAATTATGTTAAAATAGCTATAAGTTGCGCTTAGGGTCAAAAGTGTATGTGACCTTTGAATTTAACCTTAACTTTCTCCTCTGTAATCGTGTACCTCTCTGAGAATCTCACAAACAAGATTATGCACCATGTTTACTTTTTTTTTTTTTTTTTTACGGTACTGGGGTTGAACCCAGGGCCTCGAGCGTGCATGCTCTGTAAGTGCTAGACCACTGAGCTGCACCCTCAGCCCATTTTCTTACTTTTTGAGACAGGGTCTCTCTGAATTATGAAGACTGCCTCTGGTCTTAAATTTGCGATCCTCCTGCCTCTGCCTCCCAAGCCGCTGGGATTACAGGCGTGCGCCACCGCGCCCGGATACCATGTTTACATTTTAACAGCACTCTTTTCTTTTCTTTTTCTTCCTTTCTTTCTTTCTTTTTTTTTTTTGCAGTACTTGGGCTTGAACCCCGGGCCTTGCGCTTGCATGCTTTGCAAGTGCTGTACCACTGAGCTGCACCCTCAGCCCTTTTTTTTTTTTACTTTTTGAGACAGGGTCCTGCTAAATTACACAGACTGCCTCTGGTCTCAAATTTGCGATCCTCCTGGCTCCGCCTCCAGAGTTGCTGGGATTACAGGCATGAGCCACTGCACCCGGCCAGCACTCTTTTCTTATCTGTAAACCTATACAGTGCACCTCTGGGCCACTGTATAGTCTCATTTTACTACAAAGAAGTGCCTTAGATAGAAGCTATTCCCAGACATTTCTACTTAATCTTTTAAATCCTCTAAACAATGGAACTTATTCCTTAGCCTATGCTTTTGTCTTATTGGCATTTCTCTCTCATCCCTAAACCTAAATAATGTACCTTCTAAGCCACCTTATATTTTCATTTACAAAAGAAGAAATTCTTTAAGGTAGAAAGTATAGGTAAACCACCTCATTATTTTGCTTAAACTTTGAACTGGGATGTAAATTGCATCCTTTGAGCAATGTTACTTCCAAAGTCATAAAATCATATATCTATACACACATGCGCAGTCATATATATATATATTTAAACTACTCAAGTGCTCTTCTCTTGTGAAGCCCATCTCTGTCTCAGATGTGTACTATGATTTTCTTTCTTGCTTGCTTGCTTCCATTCTTTCTTTTCTTTTTCTCTTTCTTTCTTCCTTCCTTTCTTTTCTTTCTTTTTCTTTCTATTGCGATACTGGGGGTTGAACCCAGGGCCTTGTGCTTTCATATTGTGCAAGTACTGTACCACTGAGCTGCAACCCCAGCCCACTTTTTTACTTTTTGAGACAGGGTCTCGCAAAATTACGAAGACTGCCTCTGGTCTCAAACTTGCGATCCTCCTGCCTCCGCCTCCTGAGTCACTGGGATTACTTACAGGCTTGCACCACTGTGCCCAGCTCTTTTTTCTTTTTCTTGTGGTATTGGAGGTTAAACCCATGTCCTCACACATACTTTGCAAGTGCCCATTTTTACTTTTTATTTTGAGTTAGGGGCTTACTAAGTCTCCCAGGCTTCCTCTGGCCTAGAATTTGTGATCCTTTTGTCTCCACCTCCTGAGTTGCTGGGATTACAGACCTGGGCCATAGCACTGGGCCTACGAGGATTCTTTTCTTAAGTAATGCTCTCTTTCTCTCTCTGGAGAAGCCCTTGTCCATGTTTTGGGCATGTACTATTATTCTTTGCTTAGGCATCTCTTTTTTTTCTCTCTGAATGCTCATGCCTAAGTCCAAAGGATGTATTGTCTCTTTTCCCTAATTAACAAACTCACTAACCTTGTTTCACTCTGACTCATTCTTAAATTCTTATTTTGGGATGGAGCCAATGACCCAGCCCTACCTGAGTAGAGGCCCCTAAGGAGGGAAATTCTCAGGCTACAGGCAGCAGGGCTGGGCTGTGTCCCCCCACTGCCACTGACATTTGCTTTCTTTCTGGAAGATATCTTTTTTTTTTTTTTTTTGCAGTACTGGGGGTTGAACCCAGGGCCTCATGCTTGCATGCTTTGCAAGTGCTGGACCACTGAGCTGCACCCCCCAACCCACTTTTTGTTAACTTTTTGAGATAGGGTCTCTCTAAATTATGAAGACTGCCTCTGGTCTCAAACTTGCAATCCTCCTGCCCCTGCCTCCAGAGCTGCTGGGATTACAGGCGTGTGCCACCATGCCCGGCTACAAAGATATCTTTATTTTTTTAAAACAGAGTCTTGTGTAGTCCAAGCTGGCCTCAAATTCTCAATCTTTTCACCTCAGCCTCCTGAGTACTGGGATCGTAGGCATGCAACACCATGCCTAACCTCTTTCCTGATTTCTTCACCCTTGTGGATATATGCTTTAAAAAAAAAAAAAGCCAAGCATGATGGTAGACACCTACAATCCCACCACTGGAGAGGCTGACACAAGAGAATTGCCAGTTTAAGGTCAGCCTGGGCTACATAAAAAGATGCTTTCTCAAAAAAAAAAAAAAAAAAAAAAAAGGAAAGAAAAACGTCATTGACTTTTGGAGAGGAGCTAAGGTTCATTCAGTTCTCTACCTGCCATCTCTTTCCCTCCGCCCCCACTGTAGTGGGAGGCTGACCCCAGGGTTTTGCATATACTTTGGAAGCATTCTACCCTTGAGCTGCACCTCCAGCCCCCCCCTTTCTAAATATTATCTTGAGATAGGGAGTTGTTAAATAGCATAGGCTGCCTCTGGCCTCAAACTTGCAATCTTTGTGCTTCCGCCTCCTGCATCACTGGGGTTACAGGCCTGAGCCATTGCACCCGGCTCTGTCAGCCATCTTTAATTGCAAATGGGTCCATGTACCTGTGAATACGGCCTCATTCAAAAGACAGTTGAAGGGCCCCCACGTAGAGCCCACCGAGTGTCACTTTATATACACAGTCCTTGAAATTTAGGTACATGCCTCTTAAGTCCCAGACAACTGACAAATAACAAGGGGAGAATTGCTGGAGGACAGACCCCAAAGACAGAAAGTTAACCATATAGAAAGGCACAAACAACTTCAAGAAAACAATCTGTAGCTGTTAGAACAAGAGCACCCAACACTGCAGACCTGCGTAGCATCCTGATCCAGTGATGGTGCAACAGCAGTACAAAGTACTATGACAAATACTCATAACAATGATCCCCAGTCAGCCATGAAAGGTCCAATGATGTTCACTGCACGGTAAGGTGCCAGAAAGCACACTTTAGAAAGATTTTTGCAGGGAATGCAACTTCTGTTGTATAGTTAACTTACAGTTTTAAAAATATTTTCATGTACATTATTTCATACATACATTCAGTAGTTGGAAAAAAAGCTTAGTAGGGGGCACATGGTATTTTCCCTTTGCTGCACATAAAGGCATTAATTCTTATGGATATTAAGGAATTTTTGTGTGTGCGAGGGGGACAAGGTCTTTCAGTGTAGCCCATTCTGGCCTGGAACTTGCTATGTAGCTCAGGCTGTCCTTGAACTTGCATAGATCTTCCTGCCTCAGTCTTTTGAATGCTAGGATTACAAGCATGTGCTGCCATGCCCGTCTTATGTTAAATATGACATTATATATGTGTATGTATTTTTTTACTTTTATTTATGTTTTTTTGCAGTGCTAGGGATCAAACCTAGGGCCTTGCACATGCTAGGCAAGTCTTCTACCACTGATCTACATTCCCAGCTCTTGATGTTAAGGAATTGTTTTTCAAACTCACGTGCAGCTCAATGAAAGAGCTAACTGTTCTCCATCTAAAAATTGGCAATTAAAACCAAAGCTCCTAGGATCTGGGAAAATTCTCTTATGCCTGATAATGTCTAATCCTGTATGCCACCTTGCTCAATTTGGTCTCCCACAGGGATTTGGAATCCTGTGCTTCACTGAGCTCTGAGGGGCCAGTGCTCTCCAGCCCTTTCAGAACCATCCCATTCCTAACCACCAGGAAAGGGCATGACGGCAGAACCCACATGGATACAAGTGCATGTTCTGCTTGTCACCAGCTGTCTGACTTTGGGCCAGACACCAAACCTCCAGGTCCTTTGTCAACTCACCTGTCAGTTGGAAGTAGCAAGAGTCCTTACCTGGTAAGATCACTGCAAGGGTTAAATGAATATATAGAATATAGGATATGTGTGTACGTATGCAAATGTATAATTCTCAGTAAGCTTTAACAATTACTGTTTTCATTTTCTGAACTTTGGAGGTCAGAGAATCTCCTTGGTTTTACATAAAAAATGGTGTAGAGAGCTGCAGGTGTTGCTCGGCGGTGGGGCACATGCTTAGGATGCACGAAGCCCTACGTTCAATCCCCAGAACCAGAAAAGCAAAACATAAGGTACAGATAATAATCCTGTTTTGATCCATACATGTTTACACGTATTGAAATATCCCACTGCATCTCATAAGTGTGTACAATTATTATGCATTGATTAGAAATTTTTGAAAATTGAGCTGGGATATGGCTTCATAGTACAGCACTTACATAGTATGCACAAGGCCCTGGGTTTAATCCCCAGCACTAAATATGAACAAATAAGTTAATTAATTTATTTTCAAAAATATTAAAGGAGATCAAAATGTTAACCACCCAAATTTAATCATTACACACTGTACATATGGATTTATTTTTCACATTGTGCCCCATAAACTTGTATAATTGAATAATAATAATTATACATAAATAAAATACTCTGGGCAATATCTTGATTGTTAAAGCATAGTGCACTCCTATATTCCACTATAGGTTGTATATAACAACAGCGTACAATTCATGAAATCAGTGAAAAGACAGAAAGATGTTTCATTGAAACCAAATGTTTATATGGTCATCAACCATCTTTAATTCTGGGAATTTTGTCTTGTTTTATTTTCAGTGCTAGGGATCAAACTCAGGGCTTTATGCATCCTAGGCAAGTTCTCTACCAGTGGGCCACATCCCCAGTGCCATCTTTAATTCTGAAATCCTCTGTTGTCTCCAGTTTTGGGGTCATAACCCACTTGTGTTTTCAGGCTTCTTTCTATGTAGGTCTAGTTTTGTGGTCACTAAAAGACACTTCCCATGTGTCTGTCAGCTCGTCATGCTGTGGGGCCTTACCTGTTGCTGTGATGCTAAAAGCTATGCCACCAGTATTTTAGATGCCAGCAGGGCCACCGATGGTGGACAGGTTTCAGCTGAGCTTCCAGACAAAGACAGACTTGAGAGAAGGACCCAGAAGCCATTCCCCAAACAATCAGCCATTGAAAACCGTACAAATAGCAGAGAAGCACTGTCAAATATAGTGCCTGAAAATGAAACTCCCCACCCCCAGCTGGAAGGCATTCAAGAAATAACTGGCGAAGAGTCGCTTCCTCAAAGTAGAGTTGACCTTAATGATGGGAAAGGAATATAGCCCCTGGGACCTCCTTTTGCTGATGTGACACAACTCAAAATGAGAAGAAACTTAGTGACTGCAACATTGGACTCAAACATAAAAAGATCGTGTGCACGGCACACTGTCAGATAGTGTTTCATTCTGTTGTACATAGGGTCGCTGTGAGTCGGATCTAACTTGATAGCACTTAACAAACAACAAAAGTCACTTTTGTCTCTTTTTCTGCCCCACAAATTTTCTGATTCTGAACACAAGTCCAGTTTCTGTAGGTGATAATAGTCTTCAATAAAGGATAAAAAGGTTTAGCCCTGTCCCCCATCTTACCATCTCTTTCCTTGGCAGAATATTCTTCTAGAATGGCCTCTCATTTTGCACATGCTTTCCACTGTCATTAGATGCCACACCTTTTCTGCTAAGCAGTGTTCAGGATCACACCTGGGAGGAGGGCCCTAACAGGTGACTGTAATAACAAATGGCCTCTTTAGAGCAGGTTCTCTGCATGAAGGCCAAGGAGCTGCGTCTGGAGGAGCTGCCTCTACCAGAGCAGACTTGTAGAACCTGCTGCCAGCCTCCAGGACTCCATGTCCAACTATGCACCCAGCTGGTCTCCTCTCCGGGCTTCTGCCTTAAGGCCTTGTCCTCCACTGTCAGCCTGGCCAGGAACTCCAGCCTCAGGACTTCCAGCCCTCATCTGGCTGATCACACTCCCTGGTCATCTCCTGTCCAAGGTTCCCAGAGCCAGGCACTTTTGAGATGTGACATTTAGACATTTAACGTCTCTCTTTTTTTTTTTTTTTCTTTTGAGACGAGGTTTTACTGTATAGCCCAGCCTTCCCTCAAACTCATGTTGATCTTCTTGCCTTAGCCACCCAAGTGCTGGGATTACAGGTGTGTGCCACTATGACAGGAGAAAAATTGATGTTTTTGAATTATAGTACTGGAGACAAATATTGAATATACCTTGGACCATAAAAAGAACCGACAGATTTGTCCTAGAGGAAGTGCAATCAGAATGCTCTTTGGAAACAAGGATGGCTAGACTGTGTCTTACATATTTTGGACATGTAGTCAGGAGGGGCCAATCCCTATGGAAGGACATTGTGTTTCAGAGAGTGGCAGGTCAACAACAAAAAGGAAAACCCTCAACTAGATGAATTAACACAGTGTCTGCAACAATGCACTTAAATATAAATAAGATCATGTGCCTGGCACAGAATTGGGGAGTGTTTCATCCTATTACATACAGGGTTGCTATGAGTTGGACATGACTCAATGACACCTAACAACACTTTTAACCAAAGCTTTTTAAATGAAGGGCTTCGTATTTAGCTTTGAACTGATATTTTTTAAAAAAAATCTTCAAATGATTTATTTTCTTTTTTTCTTCTTCTTTTTTTTTTTTTTGCGGTACTGGGGGTTGAACCCAGGGCCTCTCGCTTGCATTCTCTGCACGTGCTGGACCACTGAGCTGCACCCCCAGCCCATTTTTTTACTTTTTGAGACAGGGTCTCGCTAAGTTATGCAGACTGCCTCTGGTCTCGAACTTGCGATCCTCCTGCCTCCGCCTCCCAAGCCGCTGGGATTACAAAATGATTTATTTTCAAAATTGGTTATTTGTAATTTTTACCCTTCTGCTTCAACTCTTGTAAAATGGTGGTGGGAATGGAACCTGGAGCCTCATGTGGCTTTTCAGATGCTCCACCAATGAGCTGTACTCTCTGTGTGTCTGTCTGTCTCTGTCTGTCTGTCTCTCTTATGAAAGAGTTTCTCCATGTGGCCCAAGCTGGCCTTGAACTTGCTATGTTTCCCAGGCTCACCTCAAATTGTCAATCCTCCTGTCCCAGCCTTCTGAGTGCTGGCATTGTAGACATGTGCCACTACGCTCAACAAACAAGAAAAACAAGAAGGTAGAAGATCACCTTGTGTAGCCTTTTTGCTTCTTTTCCTTTCCTTTTGTTTTTTCCAGTACTAGGGACTGAACCCAGGGCCTTGGACATACTAAACTAGAGCTCCACCACTGACTTATATCCCCAGACTAATCTTGAACTCAGAATGAAGGAATTCCTAATTCCTCTACATTTTCACTTCTGGATTTTTTTTTCTTTTTACTAAATGGATAGCCTTTTTCCATTTTGGAGACAATGACAAGAAGCTCAGAAATTCCAGATGTATGGGAGTTTGCAGAACTGTATGAACAAGTAGGGTGTGTGGAGGTAGGTTGGAAGGAATGGGGTGCATATCCAGCATACAGACATGCATGCACCGCAGAAGTCACAGTTCTTAATTTCTAATTGGCCCGGGTGATATATCATGACAACTGCTTCCAGTAATAGTAATGGCCAATATTTAGTAAGAACTTACTACGCACCAGGAGCTTTGCATGTATCCTTCATTTAACTCCTTGCCCATACCAGGCCCTGGGTTCCAGCCCCAGCACTAGGAAAACTCCCAACAATAACAACAAACCTCTCACAATAGACCCATGTGGTGGGTACTTTTATTATCCCCATTTTCAGAGCACAGAAAGGGAGTGTCAGACTGTAGCCCCACTGGGCCTCAGGGCTTGGCCCACTCCTTTCCCTCCCTGAGAAGCCTGGCTCCGGGTCCCCTGCACACCTCCTGCCTTACACTTCTTGCTTCTCTCTCCTGCCCACAGCACGGATTTGCCTCTCATTGTATACTTTACTTTTTTTTCTTTTTTTCAGTACTTGGGGGTGGAACCCAGGGCCTCACACATGCTTTGCAAGTGCTCTACCACTGAGCTGCACCCCCAGCCTACTTTTTACTTTTTATCTTGAGACAGGGTCTCACTAAGTCAGCAGGTTACCTATAGCTTCAAACAGGTGGTCTTCCTGCCTCCACTTTCTGAGTTGCTGGTGTTATAGGTGTGAGCCACCTTGCCCAGCATCATTTACATCCTCTGTGTACCTTGGTACTTTCTGTCCAGTGGGTTGCCCCCCACTCCAAGGTCACTTTTTTATGTGTGTGCTAGGCATCGAGTGCTGGACATCCCACATTCTGAACAGGCACTGTACCACTGAGCAACACCCCTAGGCCCCACAGTGACATTTTGAGGAAGTTCTGAAAGTTCATGAACAGATTTGAGAATGTCTCTCCAGGGCACTTGCCAACACTATACTCTGGCCTTTAGGAAGGCACAAATCTACAAGTGCGTGCGCGAGCGCGCGCGCGCCCACACACACACACACACACACACACACACTCCTCCCACACTGATATACATAAACCTTGCTGCTGTTGTTAGGTGCCAGCCAGTGTCGGACTCATAGCAACCCTATGTATAACAAGCGAAACGGTATTGTCAGTGCTTCTCTGCTATTCATAGGGTTTTCAATGGCTGGTCGTCTTTTGGGAGTGGGTTTCCACGTCCTTCTCCCAAGTACATAAACCTACATGCACATAATTAAAACCCCACAAACGTGTGTATAAATGTCTCCACAAACAAAGGATCCCAACACTCTCACACCCGCACACACAACCACACACACACTTCCTGCATTAACGCACACACAGACACGCACAGAAATTCCCCCCAGCACATAAACACACACACGCACCCTCATACCCAGAGAATACTCATGGGCATGCCCACCGTGGGGACCATCGGGCTCCTCGTGGCGCCGGTGCCCTGGGTGTCCTCAGAGGCCACCCCGCAAGCCTGCGTGAGCAAAACTGCCCGGACAGGACATGAAACAGCTCTTGGGCTTTCCTGCTGCCTCTACCCCAGCTGTTGGGCACTGAGCACACAGCTCTGGGGTCGGGGCTGCTCTGTCTACTGGCCCTAGGCATGGGCTCAGGAGAGCGCTGGCCTGTGCCAGGCAGGCTGGTGGAGGCAGAGGCGAGGTTTGGTTCTTCACAGACAGCTTCGAGCCAGGATCCAGGAAGTCTGCTCACTGCCCAGATGCACATGCTGGGGCCACGCCTTTGTCCTTAGTCTGCAAACAAACCACTGTCCAGAGTTCCCACGCGCCGCCTTATCAAGGTAAAAGGAAAATTTAATGGTAAGATGAAGTGATCATAGCTAAGTGTTGACAAGGATCATTTTTCCTCATCCTCTTGGTTGACCAGGAGGGTCTTGACCAGTCTTAGCTCTGACTTTGGTCTGGCAGCCTGGGAAAAGTCCTGAAATAGCAGATGCAAATGCTTTTGAGGTTGGTCTTAGAGATTCTGGAACTTGGTGGTCTGTGATGTGTCACCAAGCAGAGAAGGCCAAGGGGCTTGGGAGTGAGGATGCAGTGTGGACCAGGTGGAATGGTAACCAGGTGGGATGGTAACATGTCTGTCCCTGCCTTCTTGCCCTGGAGAGTTCCGTTTACAGGCAAACACTGGTCTGAGAACAGATCTGGGGCCTTAACGAAGTTGAAGACCTTCTTTGAAAGGTCAACTCTTGGACTGCAAATGTAACTCAGTGGTAGAGTGCTTGTCTAGGGATGCAAGGCCCTGGGTTCATCTCCAGCACTGGAGTTAAAAACAAAACAAAGCAAAACAAAAGCTCAATTCTCTGACTGAGGAAGGAGTATAGCCTCTACTATAACTGTGAGACTAATTTCTTCCTAAAATTCTCTCCTGGCATCTGGTATACCACAGAATAGTTGAATACCAAGGCCAAAAAGAATCTTGGATCTAACATAGTTTAATGATTGCTGAACTTTCCCTCCACTTTACCTAATATTTGTTTTTGGGTCTTTGGATTAACTTTAAACTTTTTTTACTCAGCCAGAACTATAATAGCCATGCTCTAGTGGATTTGATGTGCTAATACATATATTTTCTCCCTTCCTTCCTTCCTTTTTTTTTTTTTTTTTTTTTTTTTTTTTTTTTTTTTTTTTTGTGTGTGTGTGTGTGTTACTGGGGATTGAACCAAGAGCCTCCTGCATACTTTTGTACATGCCCTGCCACTGATCTGCACTCCCAGCCCCCCCCACCCTTTTAAATTGAGATAGGGTCTAACTAAGTAAGTTATGCAGGCTGCCTTGGGCTTCGAATCTGCAATCATTCTGTCTCCACCTCCTGAGTCACTAGGATTACAGGCATGCGCCACCACACTTGGCTGATGTGCTAATACATACTTTAAAACTGCATATCTTGAGCTGGGTGTGGTTGTGCAGGCCATGATCCCAGCACTGAAGAGATTGAGACAGGATTGACAAGAATTCAAAGCCCGCTTGGGCTACATAGCAAGTTTCAGTCCAAACTGGGCTATACAGCGAGACCCTGTCTCAGAAACAAACAAACAAAAAACAAAAACAAAAAAACCCTCCCCAAATATTCTACATATCTGGGCTGGGCTGGCTAGGTCTCATCTCCTGAAGTTCCACAGCCTCACAAAACAGCGCCACCACCTGGGGACCTAGAATTCAAACATGAACCTTGTTGTTAGAGGCTGTCGAGTCGAGTCCGACTCATAGCGACCCTCTTAGGGTTTCCAATGGCTGACTGTTTCGGGATTGCCTTGGGAGTGGATTGCCAGGGCCTTCTCCCATTTTTGTGGTGCTGGGGCTTGAACTCGGGACCTCAGAGACTGCGGTGCAGCACTCTACCAACTGAGCTAAATCCCAGCCCCAACATGAACTTTGGGGGCCTTTTTTGTATTCAAACCATAACAACCTGCATCTGAGAAATTTCCAAGTGGCAGTGGGGGATCCAGCTGGGGGGTCTGCCCTCTTCTCCCTAGTTTTGGATGTGGCAAGGTTTTCATTGATGAAGAATGGAATCACCTGTTAGTAGGATAGAAGAATTTGCAGTTTGGGTCATTGGTGGTGATGATGGACCAAGAGAAGAAGGCCAGTAGGAAACTCATAGCCATCAAAAAGGCAGAGATCATGGAGGCCAAGGAAACGCATCAGTTTCCACCCAGCATGTGCTTCTACCAGACCAAGCATCTCACTGAGGACAGCTCGGTGTTCCCTGTCCTAAGGAAGATGCCAAAAGGTTAGGGACAAAGAGAAATGGGGTTCCATTCATCAACAAAAAACACATCTCAAGATCTGTCCTAAAGTGCAATCCTATCAGTGATAGAATAATATTCATACACCTACAAGGAAGGCCAGTTAATATTACTATTATTCAAATTTACACAGCTTCCACTAAGGCCACAAATGAAGATAAGGAAGATTTTTAGCAGCACCTGTAGTTTGAAATAGATCAAACATGAAGTCAGGATGTAACTATCAAATGATATCATTAAGATCACATGCTAAACCAGGCACCGGTAGTGCATGCCTATAATCCCATCAGCTTGGGAGGTGCAGGCAGGAGGATTGGAAGTTAGAGACCAGAGGCAGTCTGCGTAACTTAGCGAGACCCTGTCTCAAAAAGTAAAAAAATTGGCTGAGGGTGCAGCTCAGTGGTCCAGCACTTGCAGAGGATGCAAGTGCAAGGCCCTGGGTTCAACCCCCAGTATCACACACGCATACACACACACACAAAAAAAAAAAAAAAAGAAAAGAAAAGAAAAAAAAGAAAAAAGAAAAAAGAAAAAAAAAAGAAAGATCACATGCAAACAAAATTTTGCTAAACATCATTCAAAAGCAACTACAGCAGCATATAGAAAAGGAGCTGCTGGAAAATCAAGTCAGATTCAGAACAGGGCGTAGAACCAGGGACATCATTGCTGATGTTAGACAGACATTAGTTGAAAGCAGAGAATACCAGAAAGATGTCTATCTATGTTTTATCAACTATACAAAGGCATTTGATTGTGTGAATCATAACAAATTATGGATAAGACTGCCAAGAATGGGAATACCAGAGCACTTAATTGTACTCAAGAGGAATCTGTACAAGGACCAGGAGGCAGTCATTCCAACAGAACAAGGAAACAGTGTCTGTATTAAAATCAAGAAAAGTGTGCATCAGGGCTGTATCCTTTCACTGTACCTCTTCAGTGTCTATGCTGAACAACTAACTAGTCCAAGAAACTGGACATTCTAAAGAAGAATGTGGCATCATGATTGGAGGAAGACTCATTAACAACCTATGTTATGCATGAAAAAATGCTCAATATCCCTAGCCATTAGGGAAATGCAAATTAAAACAACTCTGAGATTTCACCTTACACCAGTAAGAATGTCCAAGATCAATACAACAAATAACAACAAATGCTGGCGAGGTTGCAGGGAAAAGGGAACACTCTTACATTGTTGGTGGAGCTGTAAATTGGTCCAGCCACTGTGGAAATCAATATGGAGGTATCTTAAAAAATTGAAAATAGATCTACCGTATGACCCAGCTATAACACTATTGGGAATTTGCCCATAGGGAGATGGGTCATCATACCACAGAGACACCTGCATCTCCATGTTCAATGCAGCACTTTTCACAATAGCAAGGATATGGAATCAACCAAAGTGCCTTTCAACAGAAGAATGGATAAAAAAACTATGGTACATATACACAATGGAATACTACTCAGCAGTCAAGAAAAATGAAATAAGGTCATTTGCAGCAAAATGGACGGAATTAGAGAAAATTATTTTAAGTGAATGAACACAAGCTCAGAAAGAGAAACACCACATGTTCTCACTCATATGTGGGAGCTGAATCAAAATTATAAGAAGGAAAAATTCTATTCAAAGGTAGGATCAAAATAAAAGGGAAAAAAAAGCTAAGAATGGTGTCAATATAAATGGTCTAGAAAATGCATGCAATTGTTCTGACAATAAAAACAAAGATCACTACAGGAAAATTTCTATCTTAAACAGAACTGGAACCCAAGGACATATAGAAAAATATTACCAAGTAAAAGATAGAGAAGACTTAGATGGGGAAGATGGGGGGGGAAGCATACAAGAGGGTAAGGGGGAACCTATATGAATAATGTACATCAAAATGCATATATGGAAATGTCACAATGAAAAGCATGTCAGAATGAATCACATTAAGGTGTACATTAAAAATTTCCAAACAAAACAAAACAAAACAAAAAACCTGTGTTATGCAGATAACACAATTCTGCTTGCTGAAAGTGAAGAGGATTTGAAACATTACTGATGAATATAAAAGAACACAGCCTTCAGCATGGATTGCACCTCAACATCAAGAAAACAAAATTCCATACAACTGGGTCACTAAGCAACCTCATGTTAAATGGAGAAGAGATTGAGGTTGTCCAAGATTTTGCTTTACTTGATTCTACAATCAATACCTATGTAAGCAGCAGTCAAGAAATGAAAAGACACATTGTATTGCGAAAAGCTGTGGCAAAAGACCTCTTTAAGTGTTGAAAAGTAGAGATGTAAAATTGAAGACGAAGGTGCGCCTGACTCATGCCATGGTGTTTTCAGTTGCATTATATGATTGTGAATTCTGGATATTGAATAACGGATGCAGGAGAAGAATTAATGCTTTTGAATTATGGTGCTGGAGATGAATATTGAATATACCGTGGACTGCAAAAAGAACCAACAGATCCATCCTAGAAGAAGTGCAACCAGAGTGCTTCACTGCATCTTATGCATTTTGGACATGTAGTCAAGACAGACCAATGCCTGGAGAAATCATATTTGAGAGAGTGGCAGGTCAAAAAAATAAATAAATAAAATAAATAAAAAATAAAAAAATAAAAAAGGAAAATCCTCAACTAGATGGATTGACACAATGTCTGCAACAATGGGCTTAGACATAAATAACAATTTGTGTCTGGTACAGAATTGAGGAGTGTTTCATTCTGTTGTACATAGGGTCGCTATGAGTCAGACCCAACTCTATGGCACCTAACAACAATCTGGACCCTTCTTCTACCTTCTTCCAGGGGCTAAGTTACCAAATAAGATGCAAAATGATATAGCACCCTGAAAAATAAAAAATAGGCTAGGGCTACAGCTCAGTGGTGGAGCACTTGCAAAGTATGTGAGAGCCCCTGGCTTCAACCCCCAGTACCAAAAAATGAAAAGAAAAAAGAGAAAACACTGCTGGCAGCTTACAAGGAATTTTGTATACTTCTACTTTTAATGTTATAAAAAGAGCTTAGAAAATAATAACTCAGCAGGGTGTGGTGGCCCACACCTGTAGTCTCAGCTACTTGGGAGGCTGAAACAGGAGGATTGCTTGAGCCCAGGAATTCAAGACCAGCCTGGGCAACATAGTGAGACCCTGTTTCCAAAATAAAGTATAATAATAATAATAATAATAATAATAATAATAATAATACCACCTGTGAGGTCACTAAAGTAGCATACCAGTTGATGGAGAACACAAGGCATAGAAAGAATGATATACCAAAACTCACACAGCTGGGACGTCTGCCAGAGGGCAAAAGTTCAGGCCAAGTGGTAGATGCAGTAAGAAAACAGGAGGCAGTGCTGGTGTTCCTAGAAGAATACCTGGGTACAACTGGTGTGTGGGCTGAAGAAGGACAAGTATGAGGCCTCAAATGGCAAGGCCTGCAGGTCAGAAGATGCATAGATCCTAGCCCAGAGTATGGGATGAAAAGTCAGCGGTGGAGCCAGGCATGGTGGCTCATGCCTGTAATCTCAGCACTTGGGTGGCTGACGTAGGAAGACTGTGAGTTCCAGGCGGGCTTGGGCTGTATCATGAGACTCTATCTCAAAAAAAGAAGAAGGAAATAACAGAAAAGAAAAAGTCAGTCTGAGGTAGTGAGATTGGGGAGCAGGATGAGAGGATCAAGGACAAGTTTGCAAAAATGAAGGATCAAGGACAAGTGTGCAAAGATGAGAGCATCAAGGACAAGCATGGAAATAGGAATGGGACCCTGAGATTCAATCTTGTTACTTCCCTTCATGCATTACTGGGTGGCAAGGTCTCAATTAAATTTGGCTCAGGCTTGCAATAGAGAGGGAGAAGCTGACAGAACCTCAATTTGAACCCTAGTCTGTCTTTTAATTCTGAGCCTGATGTCCTCCCAGGCCACTATGACACTGCTTTTCAATAAGATCACTATGGTTTGTGACTAGTGAAGGAGGAAACTAAGGCAGCCCCATTTTTTTTTTTTTTTTTTTCAGTATTGAAGGACATGTGCAGACTTTACAAGTGCTCTACCAACAGGGCCGTACCCTCAACCCATTTTTAAATTTTATATTTTGAGACATAGTCTCCCTAAGTCATGTAGGCCCTGGCCTCGAACTGACACTCCTCCTGCCTCTGCCTCCCCAGCCACTAGGAATACAGGTGTGGGCTGTAGGGAAGAATTGGGAGGAAATTGGCAAAAACTCCCAAACTGGGAAAATGGCATTTGAATATCTGGTTTGTAAGTTAGAAATCTAGGGAAAATGAAAGTAACTTGGTCGCATGTTTGTACAAAACCCTTCCTGATTGGACAATTGGACTGAAAGCTGATTGGCTCAGGCCATTCCATGGGCGAACTATATGGGGAGCTGCGCTGCGGCAGCTCGACCCCTTTTTTGGCACAGCCTTTCTGGCATCCCTTTCTGCGCCTTCTTGCCTGTTCCTGCCCGTACCACAGATGAGGACGCGCCTCTCCCGCTGCTCTCCCCCGAACCTTTGATGAGGAAAAAACGCTCTCCCGTCGCAATCCTCAACAAGGAAAAGAACCTGCTCTCCGTCTGATCACCAAGGAAGCGGCAGCTGTCTCCTCCTGACCACCGAGACGACCAACACTGGTGTTTGTCCCTGGAAGGCAAAAGCGCCTGAGGCTTTTCCTTTCTCCCGTCTCCGCTGGGGTCCTGAGGGCCGAGGGAGTCTGCGCCCCTCACCTGAGGGTCCCGAATGAATTGTGTTTAGTATCTGTGTGCGCGGCGGCGCAGCCCGTCCAAACCTCCAGGCCGGACCGGGAGGCACGCGCCCCACATAGATTTGGCGCCCGAACGTGGGGCCCAACATAGTTGGTGCCCGAACAGGGACCCAACAGTGGGCCACCACTCTTAGCTGGAAGCCCCATTCTTAAACTAGAGCAAAGAGGGCTGTGGCTATTCTGGGCAGACAAAGGCAAGAAATAGGTCAGCAAGATCTTGGAGAAGGAATGAGAAATGTATATTGTGTTCAAGTCTGAGGAACTTGGCCAGAGAGATAGAAACTTTTATGCCTCTCATGGTCCTTACAACCACGAACTCCTACTACCTACAGTCTAGCCTTTTTGTCTCCCTTCTGTTCTTCTGCTTTAAATATGCATGAATTCAGCATGGCAAGTATGGAATGGTTGGTAAGAGCATGGCAAGTATTGAATGACTGATAAGGAACGTCACCTACAACCCCCCTGCTATTTCTGTATCCCTCTGGAGGGGCATCTGCATTTCAAGTTTGCTCACTCAGCTCCCCAGAACCTTAAGTCAAGAGAATGTAGAGTGGGTTTCACTGGAGGAACATTGAAAAAAGATAAAGGATGCCATGGAGTTTGATAAACAGTGAGTGGTGGTTCAGAAAGGAGACCTATGTTAGGTCATGTGCAGTGTGTAGCTGTGTCTCCCTTGATATAAACCCATATGTAAACCTATGGCTTCACAAAAGACCAGGGGCTGGGGTGCAGCTCAGTGGTCGGGCACCTGACTGGCCTGAGCAAGGTCTGGGTTCCATATCCAGCACAGCAAAAGCCCCAAGACTCCAAAACAAAAGGGAGCAGAGTTTCCAGCTCCTGGGTAATGACAGTCCAGCTAGTGTACGACACAGGAGTGGTTTCCTTGTACAGTGATGTCAGTGACAATGAAAGATCTACAAGCCAGGTGTGGTGGCTCACACTTTTAATCTTGCCTTTAATCCCAGCAATTTTGGAGGCGGAGGGAGAGAGATAGCAAGTCTGAGGCCACAGGCAGCCTGCATAATTTAGTGAGACTCTCAAAATGCAAAGTAAAAAATGGACCTGGGTAGAGCAGTGGTTGAGTGCTTCCAAAAAGCATGTGTGAAGCCCTAGATTCAACTCTCCAGTACCACACACACACACACACACACACACACACACACACACACATAATAAAATAAATAAAAATAAAAAACCCTGAAAATAAAAATAAGAGAGAAAGAGAGAGATCAATCTACAATGTGCTTTCATGAGGTTACTTCCCTTTATGAAGTCAGAAAGAGGAAGTTCCATGGAAATGTCAGTAGCCCAGGCCATACAGCTCCTAACAGCACACCCGGGATTCCCATCAACCCCCTGCATCAGTGTGCTCGGGCTGCCATAGCACAACATTACAGATAGTAACAGCAGAATGTATTGTCTCACAGTCCTGGAGGCTGGAAGTCTAAGGTCAAGGTGCAGACAGAGCTGGTTTCGCTCAAGGACTCTCTCCCACCTCTCTCTGTGTCATCATGTGGCCTTTCCTCTGGGTTACTGTACTCCTTGGGTCTCTTCCTCTTCCTATAAGGACACCAGTCCTATTGGAACAGGCCCTATCCTTCTGACCTCATTTCCCCTTAATCACCTTCTTGAAAAGACCTAAGTCTACATGTAGTCACATTGAAAGTCAGGGCTTCAACATACGGGATGCAGGGTGGGTGGAGTCCTGTGGATGCCTAGAGGACATGGCCTGAAACTTCCTGAAGTACACCCTATCTCTGTGTGTGGGGGTGGTGCTGGGATGAACCCACAGCCTGGATGTGCTAGGTAAGTGGTATACCACTGAGTTACACACAACACTTAACTCCCCTTCTTTACTCTGTAGATGGCTGAGCATTTTCAGTAGGTGACCAAGAACCCCAACAGGATTTATGCTACCCATGATGACCTCTGGGAGTAGGAGCTGGTGAGCCACTTCCGAAACAACTAGCCATTGAAAACCCTATGAATAGCAAAGAAACACTGTCAGATATAGTGCCTGAAAATGAGGCCCCCAGGTTGGAAGTCACTCAAAAGACTACTGGGGAAGAGTTGCCTCCTCCAAGTAGAGTTTACCGTGATGACGGAAATGGAATAAAGCCCCAGGGTGCTCAACTTGCTGATGTGGCATGACTCAAAATGAGCAGAAACAACTGTAAACATCCATTAATAATTGGAACATGGAATGTACATAGTATGAATCTAGGAAAATTAGAAATCGTTAAAAGAGAAATGGAGCGCATAAACATTGACATTCTAGGCATCAGTGAGCTAAAATGGACTGGCATAGGCCATTTTGAGTCAGACAATCATATGGTCTACTATGATGGGAACGATAAACTAAAGAGAAATGGGGTTGCATTCATCATCAAAAAAGACATTTCAAGATCTGTCATGAAATACAATGTTGTCAGTGATAGAATAATATCCATACGACTACAAAGAAGGCCAGTTAATATGACTATTATTCAAATTTATGCACCCACCACCAAGGACACAAATGAAGAAAGGGAAGACTTCTATCAGCTTCTGCAATCTGAAATAGATCAAACATGCAATCAAGACATCCTGATAATCACTGGTGACTGGAATGCAAAGGTTGGAAACGAAGAAGGCTCAGTAGTTGGAAAATACAGTCTTGGTGACAGAAACGAAGCTGGAGATCGCATGATAGAATTTTGTCAGACCAATGACCTTTTCATTGCAAATACATTTTTTCAACATCATAAATGGAGACTATACACATGGACTTCACCAGATGGAACATACAGGAATCAAATTGACTACATATGTGGAAAGAGACGATGGAAAAGCTCTGTACAAAATGTCAAAAC